>CAJHQP010001936.1:0-98130 GCA_905132765.1 Moricandia arvensis | reverse complement strand
CCCATATACAAAACATCAGATGTATGAATCAACATACCTGTTAAACTCAGTGAATGAGTTAATCTTTGTCGTTTGGCTTCATGCTGCTTCTGTTCATACAGAATGTCAGATTCAGCTTTAAGTTTCTCTATAGCATTGGTTGTGTTCTGTCTTGTCTCAGTACTTTTGTGAACTGTTTCCATTGCTCTCTCGGCTGATTCACCACTCTTCAGTACAATCAGCTTGTTAAGAAGCTTAACAGGGAACATAGACTCAGCTTTCCTCTTTTGGATGCAGTCAAGGGCCATGGCTGCATCAGCTTTTATCTTCTCCCTACTCGCTTTCTACAACAAGTTAAGCAACTTACATCTCACAGATGAAACACACATCTTAAGCCAGCTTCAAGAGAGTGTGTGTGTTTAGCTTACCTGCGCCTCCATTGAGTTTCTTCCACTCTCAGAAACTACTCGGGCAGCTCTTTCTGAGGACAGCAAGTACTCATCCAAAACATCTCCTGGTCTCCCTCCTGGACACAGCTTGTATAACCGGAACTCACAGATGAATCTCAGTACTGCTAAATACTCTTCCTTGTTCATTAGAGTTTCAACCACACCTGCATAACCAATTTCACATGATTGTTCCAGATTATTAAGGTCACTCACTCTAAAAACAAGAACTAGTCAAGTAGGCATTATTACCAGAGACCATATCTTCCAGCCCCAGAAGCCGAAACAGTCCCGGGGACTGATCATACAGAAGGAACCGCTCTAAAAGAGTTAAAAGCACCTCACGAGTAGTCACAGTGGCTAAACCATAAGCAGCCAGAAACAACAAGCAACCTAACACCAACGAGTCATTGTTTGTGTTAGCTTTTGCCTTGCCTATCCAGTCAATACCAAGCTGAGTCGTTGCCTCCTGATTCACCTCCCCTGTGATAGGTAGATTCATCTCCAACAAAACAACGCAACTTCTAACAACACTATCATCAGCTTCACCAAAATCTTTATAAGACTCTTGTATAGCATCAAAAACAAGCTTTGCAGGGTCCAGACAAGGAATCAATCTCGCCAAGGCTTGGTTTCTCTTAACCAAATCATCCATTGGGTTTGTAGCATTTGAGGAGCATCCTGTGTTTTTAGCCAACAGTGAAACCAGTGGCTCAAACTCATGTCTCAGATCTCTCTGTCTCTCTAGCTCCTTCTCCATGGACTCGATTCTCTTTGTGAACTCTTCAACCTCTGCCTTGTGTTCCAAGTGAAACTCTGCCTCTTTCTTCTCAAACTCGTCCACTTTGGCTTTGAAAGACTCATTCACCGAAGCAATCTCCTTCTCCTTGGTCTCTAGTTCCATAGCTCGGCCATTGAGTGATTCCTCTAGTGCTTGAAGCTCTTTAGCTCGCTCTTGGAGAAGGCTTTGCGTTGTATCGAAATGCGACTCGATCTCCTTCCATTGAACCGAAAGGAGAAGAAGAGAATGAGAGCTTTCCTGGAGAGAATCTAGGGTTCGGTGGAAGTTATGCTTGCTTAGATCAACAAGGGCTAGACTACTCGTTGCCTTCTCCATCAAGTCACCCATTAAAAAAACAAAACCACAGAAACGAAACCTAAGGTTCTCAAACACGAAACGAACTTGATGATATGAATCTTCACGTCTGCTTTTAACTGTTGGCGTCTGAATGTGTGTAGATAATGATGAACAGAAGCTAGATAATTTATTTGTTTGGATTTCCAAATCAATTATTATATTTTCCAAAATCAATGATTATGTGTCATTAATTAATTTTTTTTTGACTAAAACTATAGTAAGATTATTAAGAATTAATATACATAACTAAAAAGGGAAAGTCAAAGTCTGCTCACTATCATTGCCTAAACAGGAAAAAGGAAAGTTTATACTCCATTATTTTTGTTAGCATTGCTACAAAAAAAAAACTCTTTACACTCTCCAATCTCCACTGAAAGTTTTAGGTATGACCTACATTATCTATCAGGTTTATGCATGCCATTAATGGAAGCTTAAAGATGATAGTTTTGAGTGTTTCTTTTTTCTCGTTTCTGATCTTATCTTTGTATAAGTTTTACTATGTGACTGTAATCTTTTTATCTCTTATATGGAGTAAAATATTTATTTTTGATGGAAGTTTTATGGTATTTATGTTGTAGTTTTTATTGTTGAAGTACTTTTCATCTGATTAATCAAGTTCAAGTGTCACTGTTGATTACAAAGATAAGTTTGTTCAGAGAAATTTGCAGAGGTTTTGAAACTTCACATCACTTGGTTAAGAAAAACATGTCCCTGAAACACTTAAGCTTGTCAAGTTTTAAAACAAGAAAGAGTCCTTTGCTTCTTCTTTTTTTGCGTAAGAGAGAGATCGTGGAGCTAATAACCAATAGCTGAGACCTATCAAGCCCACAAGACAAAAGCTGTTTCTCGTTAGTTACTTCCTACTGCTTAGCTAGCTATCTCTAATAGCCTTAAACTTGAGACAGAGAACTAGAATCTGCAAAGCCGGGTGGTGGATTGAAGCACGGTCTAATCACAGGTCTAGGACCCTCAGGATCCAGCTTTGGACGTTTAGAACCAGCGTGGTGTGAAGATTGACTTTGGAACGCAGTTGAACCACCAGCTTGATACGTTTCTACATTAACAGATTGATTTGGTGCTGGATCAAAGCTTGTTAGAAGGCTTGGGTTTGAGCCATGAGTGGCAATGCATGAGCTTTGAATATCTGCGTGTGAAGCATGCATATGAGTTGATTGAACTGGAACAAATGATGAGACAACAAGCTGGTTCTGGTTTTGAATTTCCCGAGGAACCATGAACTTGAGGATAAGTGTCACAGGAATATCAATGTCCAGTTTGAAGTCATCAATGAGTTCCATAATCTCCCTCAGTGTAGCAGCATCTCTGTTAGCTTCAGCCTATAAGCCAAAATAGGTTGCAACTTTAACCATCAATGACAATATACAGTTTGGCAAAGAAGAGATGGATCGAAACAAGCTTTAACCTGTGATTCATGTCTTCTCTTTTCCTTGGCTGAGAGTCTGAGATTGATGATCTGTTCCTTCAAAAACTCCAGGGGAGAAAAGTTGTTCTCCACGTTGAAGTAAAACATAAACCGGATTGCTGGAATATATAAGGCTTTGTTAATGAGCTGTGTGACAAAATCTGCAGAGATAAAAAGAGTAAAGCACACTATGTTAAGAGCAGAGAGCGAGTTAAAAAAACACAAAGGCAACACACTATGTTAAGAGCAGAGAGCGAGTTAAAAAAACACAAAGGCAACAAATGTGTTGAAGAAGTAAAACTTACTTGGGATGGAATCACTGAGACCAAGAGATTGAAAGAGTTTTGGAGCCTGTTTGAAGTGAGCAACACGCGAGGCGAGTTGTAAAGTTTGATCTTGTTTAGTTTTTTTCACCAATCCAAACGCCACAATGAACTGCAGAAAAGCCCAAGCCTCGAGCTGTGACTTTTCAACACTAGATCCCATCATTCTAACCCATTGATGTGCTACTCTTGTTGCATTATACTGTAGACCAGGATCAGTTGAGTGTACAACACGTGCCAGCTCCTCCAAAAGGGGAACCAAATTCATAAGTATAGGCCCTCCTAAACTCAATTCCCCTCTCTGACGGGCACCCATGAGTGCATCCTCGACAGCATTTAGAACAAACCTGCCTGGATATTTTAACATTGGAAGTTTAGTTGAGACTTCATTCGACGAAAAAGAAGTTGAGCCCTCAATGTCCTTAAGAGCATCTTCATTAGGCAAATGAGATGAAGTTATGCTTTGTTGGACATCCGAGGAGCAGGGATCACTACTATTAATGACTGGTGCTTCAGGGGGCTGCTGTTCAGGCTTATCTTCCAGTGATATCACATTGTTGACTGCAAAAAAAAACCTTTAATAAGCATCACAAGATTATATGGGCCCAGGTTTGAAGAACAATTTAACGGCAACACACACAAAATCAAGAAAAGCATCTTTATGTTAGACACATTGATTTTTGAGACGTTACTGAGAAGACATACCAGGTGCTAGAGATGACACTCCAAGAGCCTTGCATAGGCTCAGACCATATTTGCTAAGAAAGTGATCAAAAAGACTTTGGACTTGGTCAACATCAAAAGTGTATGCCAAACTGAATGCAGCAAGAAAGTGTAGAAACTCCAACACCTCCACTGGATTATCTGCATTAACCAGACTTGTGTTCTTCCATTCAGTGGCAAACTTGATAGCTTCTCCTTGTACTTCAGCGGTGGGTTTTGGTGACATATCCATCAAGCATTCCAGCAAGCAGATGCTACTCCGTTGAACACTAGTTGGATCAAGATTTTTAACTGCTGTCCTTTGATGAGCAGAGAAAAGCCCATTTATGGTGTCTAACACAAGCTTTTCCGGGTCAGAAGATTGTTTAACAGAAGACAGAACATCAAGGTGGAGCTGATCACATTTCTTCAGATGCCCACGTAAGAGTAACTGCAAAGTTTTCTCGTCGCGTACATTAACGTCTCGTACCAAGTCAACTTGTTGAACCGTGTTGCCTTGTTTCTTTGATTTCAGCTCAGTTTTCTTAGAAGATTTTGCCAACTTCTGTTCTGTTGATTTCAGTTGTTGAGCCTTCTTATTAATCATTTCCTCCCTAGCACCAAGCTCTTTCTCTTTCAGTTCAAGCCCTTGCTCACGTTCCATCAATGAGGCTTTTAGCCTGTCTTGCTCCTCCTCTTTAGATTGGAAGTCTTTCAGGCTGTCTTGAATTTTTTGCTTGACATAGTTAAGCTCAGCAATAAGGTCAGTAATTGAGCTTTGAACCTGATCACGTTGTTTCCTCTTGGTCTTCAACTCACCGGAGCATTCCATAATCGTCTTGATGACTGAGCAAACCTCTTCTTGTTTCAACTTGAGCTGTCTGTTAAGTTCATCATTGGAGCTATTCAAATGTTGCATTCTCTTCTCTCCTTCCTCAACTTGTTCATTTATCGCAGTGAGTATCGATTGTGAAGACTTCAACTCCTTCTCTTTGATATCCAGATCTTCGAGGCGTTCTCTATATTTATCTTTCACAGAGTGAAGCTCCTTTTTCTTTGACTTATGCTTAGCAATGCATCTCTTTAGATGTCTTCGAGTCGAATCCAGTTTTTTCTCTGTCCAATCCAGTTCTTGCTCTGCCGAATTTTGGTTCTCAGCGAGCTTCTTAATAAAAACTTGAGCTCTTTCCAGTGTCTTCTCTTGAAAGACAATCTCCAAAGATAGCTTACGGATAACATCCGTGATCTCATCATGTTGCTTCTCTTTAGAAACAAGTTCTTCACTGTGTTCTTCAATTAACAACTTGAGTGACTCACAGTGAGCATTCTTTTCCTCAATTAGCGTTTGAACGTTCTCCAACTCCTTGGCTTTTGATTCTATCTGTTGGCAAGTCTCATCCATGTCATTGTTTAGTGATATGACCGTCTGTTCCCTCAAGTCAATGTCCAGACTAAGTGCTTTCAACTCTTTCTCTTTAGATACAAGTTCAAATGACCGTGTCTCAAGCAATTTCTGCTGGGAATCTAATTGCTCTTCCACCGATTCTAGCTGCGTTCTACATTCCGCAATTTTATCAAGAACCATTGTGAGATCCTTCCTCTTTCTCTCTATCTCCTCTTCCAATTCTCTACTGTGAGTTTGAGTCCTTTCCAAAAGCTCCTTCTCTGCGTTGACCTTAACATGATGCCTTTCAAGATCAGCTTCCATCTCTCCTAACTGTTCTTGCTTGCATTTAAGCTCACCCTGAGTCTTTATCAGTTCTGAGGAGCTTGTCTTAAACAGCTTCTCACATTTCGCAAGCTTATTCCGAACCAATGTGAGATCTTTTTTCTTCTTCTCAACTTCCTCAACCAACTGTCTCATATGAGTTTGAGTTCCATGCAAACTCTCCATCTCTGCGCTAACCTTAACACGATGCCTTTCAAGATCACCTTCCATTAGTCTTACATGTTCTCGCGTACATTCAAGCTCATCCTGAGTCTTAAACAGTTCTGAGGAGCTTATCTCAAACAGCTTCTCACATTCCGCAAGCTTGTTCTGAACCAGTGTGAGATCTTTTGTCTTCCTCTCAACTTCCTCATCCAACTGTCTCCATTGAGTTTGAGTTCTACTCAAACTCTCCATCTCTACACTGACCTTTACACGACATCCCTCAAGATCAGTCTCCATCTTTTCTAGCTCTTCATTTTTCAAACCAAGCTCAACCTGAGTCTTTCTCCACGGTTCCACCATCTCATTAAGCTGCCTTTCCTTTAACATTCTCTCTGCCTCACACTCTTCCACCAATCTCCTAAGCTGAGACAGTCTCACTTCCACTGCATTACACTTACCTATAGAAACTTCAACCTGTTTTGTAAGAAAGTTAAGTTCTTTCCTCTTTTCTTCAACTTCCACACGATCCCTCTCAGATTCCATCTCTAAATCAGCAAGCCGACCTTCTGCTTCCTCAACCACTTTAGCCCTTTCTTCAAGTGCAAAGCTTTGATCTTTCAACTCCACCTCCTTGGATTCTAGATCCCTGAACCTCTCCTCTACTTTACCATAGACTGATTCCAAATACGCATCTAGATCTTTCCATTGAACACTGAAGAGAAGTATATCAGAGGAATGAGCGTTAACTCTATTCAACGCTTCACGAAGACCTTTACCCTTGACTCTAACATCGTTCAACACGTGTTCCACCTTAATCTCCTCCATAGCTTACACTTTCTTCAAACCCACGGAAGAGTTTCCAAAAATGGCAAAAAAAAAATCCAACGGAGATGAAAACCTAAGTACCCTACTACCCTTCAAACCAAATCTCAGCCAAAGTTCTGAACTTTAGGAAGAGAGAAGCAGAAGCAACACAAACCCTAAAACAAGAAAGTTTCCGTATAAAAATTAGTGAAATTGAGTTAAAAAGGAAAGATTTTTAGATGAAGAAAACGAAGAATCGGAAGAGAAGTTGCGTCGAAACCGAAGAGTAGGAGAAGAGTAAAAGAGAAAAGAAAGAACCTTTGTCAGTTTTACGAGGACGACGAGCATCAACGACGATGTCTCTCTTCTTCTTCTCTTACAGTTTTTGACAGAGACACGTTCACTTTAATTTCTCTAATAAATTTTCGAGAAAGTAGTGTAAGTGTGTGTGCGCGCTAAACCGAATTGACTGTGTTTTTAATTCCATTGGTTTGATTTTTACTAAACCAAATCAACAAAGACTAAACCGGCAGCAGTTAATTCTATTTGGGTTTTTGGCTACATAACCATTTCTGATCCAGTATTTATGAATGTAATCAACACATAAGTATGTTACAAACAACAAAAAAACAATACATTAGAGCATGATTAACTATGATCTCTTAGCTTGGAGTTTCTAACTTTTATAAAAAACGTTTTTTAACTTTTAACAAAACAAACTTAAGAATCGTCTCTTAAAT
The DNA here is from genome assembly GCA_905132765.1 of Moricandia arvensis. Lineage (NCBI taxonomy): Eukaryota > Viridiplantae > Streptophyta > Magnoliopsida > Brassicales > Brassicaceae > Moricandia > Moricandia arvensis. The sequence continues at coordinate 90,702 of CAJHQP010001936.1, read as the reverse complement.
AAAATAAATAAGAGATGTCTCAGTTGAAAAATATTAAAAGAAAATGTTAAATCATAATTAAAAATCCTAATTTTAAAAACCAAATTAATGATGGTCTAATTACATTATAACATAAATTTATTGTGTCTGTCATATGAGAGATATGTAATAATCATGACATGCAGCTTTTTGTTATGTTAAATGTCAAATCTGTCGACCATGTCAATCTTCTAGTAAAATCAAATCAATGTAAAGGCATGTTTATTGCAGGATTCTTACGGTTATTAGTTTTTAATTAAAAAAATTAAGAACTGACTCTTAAATAAGAATTTTAAGAGTTGGTTCTTAACTGTAAAATAAATAAAAAATAAAAAAAAATTTAAAATCTAAAATTAAAAACTCTACCTAAAAACTCCGCAATGAACATGACCTAATGCTTTTCTTTGTTTCTTATTATCTTCACTTTAATCATTTCCAACAAGTCTTTTCATTTTAAATATAATTTATCTTCAAAGTAACGAGATGAAAGAACAATTTTTCTACAATTACTTTTAAATTTATTTTTATAAAAATAATAATTTATACTTAAATTTTTAATATTATTAATAATTAATTATAGTCACTAAATTTTCAAAAAATAATAAAATATATAATTAAATATATAGAAAAGTTGAAAAATATAATAATATAAATCTAACTATAAGTAGTACAAAAAAATGTTAATAAAATAATCTTAACTGAAATAAATTTAAAAATATATAACGATGAGTAATAAAATATAAAATATAAATAGTTATTCATGCAGTTATAAAACATATATAATTACATAGACTAAAGTAAAAAATAAATAATATTTTAATAGAGTGAATAGTATACTTTTAAATTTGAAGATGCACTATTCATCCTTTTAAAATTTAAAGGAATAATGTACTATTGGTATGCCAAATTCTTCTGAAAATAAGAAGATAAAGGACTCATGGAAATACTCTTAACAAGCTTTTCTTTGTTTTTTGTTCTCTTGAGATAAAGCTTTTCTTTGTTTCAAAAGCCAAAACTATATATCATGTATTGAAATATGATAATGATATTTAACTCTTTTACATATAAATGACATGACTTGTACATCCTATTAGCAGTGTCATAGTGAGCAAGAGAATACTAAAGTCACAATTAATAATGGTATGTTATGTCATCATGTTCACTTTACACAATCTTCAGAACTTTAAGAATTTTTATCGAACAAGTTGTGTTGATGAACATGCATTTTCTTGATTTTTTTTTTTTTTTTGAGAATTATCTTTTTCTTGAATTTCTTCCCTATTTCTTTTGTTGAATGATTAAAAGACAAAAAAATGTATTCAATATGGTTTTTTAAGAAAGTCCATTTAATTAGCCTCAGTTGGACTTAAAGTTTATTAAAGGTCTTCATCACTTTAGGAAATCTGATTTAGTATCATTTATGCAAATTATTGAAAATTAATTTACAAAAATTTAGCATATTGCAGATGGAACAAATTATTTAAATTTTTATAAGAGAGTAGATTTTTTGTTAAATATTTGTATATAACAGTTTCATATCACAACATAATTAGCAAGTGCTAAAAAGCAATAATCTTACTCTCTTTTTTTTGAAAAATGTATAGCTCTAGAGCACCATGACCAAACCGGCATCAAAAGATTTCAGAAACGAACAAAAAAAATTGCTCCTCGAGAGGAGCTAATAAGGGTTGATGATAAATAGAAGCAAAGAGAATGTTTGGTCGAATTATACAAAGCAGACGTTGAAGTGGATATATATTAATGTCACTAAATATGTCTATTTTCCCACATTATTGTCTAGATAAGTGTTTTTGTACGTGTATGTATGAATTTAGTTAGGTTTGTAACATTTAATTTTTTTCTGCATTTTAAATTGAAAACCTTTTACAAAACAAATGTATGAATTTAGTTTTCCTCACATTTTGACATTTATGTCTTATTTAGGGTCGGTTTTAAAATTTAGAAAACCGTAAATAACTTATGAAAAATTTAAAATAAAAAAATTATATAAATGTAGGAATCTAAAAAAAAGATTTTCAATATTTTTTTTATAATCTTATCTAAGAATGTTTTGTTAGACTTGGCTTAAGGCCAACCCTGGTTTTACTTAAGCATATGGTTCAAAACTTCCAATTTTCAGATATCTTAGCAAACATCATAGGGTCCTCCAAAGCCCTTCATGAAATTCATAGCTTTCTTTTAAAAAAAAAATTAACATGTAAATAAATTTTCTGAAATAACACTTTCTACAACGGATATATGCTTAATATTTACAGAAAACTTTAAAAAAAAAACTATCAAATTGAGAACTATTAAAAATCTTTGGCTCCTGTCAGAGTGTGACAAACCATTTATTTATACATAAAAACTGGAAAATTCCAAGTTTCCGCAGTGTGACAAACCATGCACTGGACATATCACTTGCATGTATTTGACTTGGTTGGCTTTAAAGTCAAATTTTAATTTTGCTTTAATCATTGTTTGAATGAGTTTTCTTCCGCAGTGTAGGTCATGCATAGTCACATGCATGCATAGCTCAAACCTCAAAATACAGTTTCTATTAAATTAAGATTACTATGCATAAAATAAAAACTGAAAAATAGAATAAAAGCCCTAGAATAAAATGTGGCGTGTGGACAATAAAAAGCCCATTTACATATAAATCATTGGCATCACGAGCCCTTGCACCTCATGTCACTCGCTGCGTATTCCTCAGTGTCTTATTTGCTACACAGAGGCTTCCCTATTGTATTATATTCTTTTCTACTCCTCTATGTTATCATAATTACGTTAAAGCCCAATAACTATTCTAATTTGCTCATTTAAACCTCACTGTTTCAGAAATCAATTCTACGTTGCAATCACATCCAAGATTCCACCAAATTCACAAAACCTCTTCTGATTCATACACCAATTGATAGAGATGCGATTCCTCGAGGAGCTACCGGTGTCACCTTCTCTGATTTCACAGCTAAACCCTAATTCAACCGCCAAAGGCTATGGCGGCGGCGGCGGCGAGTTTATCGGCGGATGGGTCGATAGGTGCCATGGATTCCTACACAACACGCTTCTCGTCGCTGCTTCCCTCTTCTTCGTCGCGTACTTAGCTTACGAGGCGAAGAAGAGCTTCTCCAAGCTCTCGAATCGGAGATCTTTCATCATGATCGCTTATTACGGCTCTCTTTGGCTCGTTTGCTTGCTCAATCTTGCTTGGTGCTGCCTCCAGGTTCGTTTGGTTTTCGATTTCAGTTGTTGGGTAATGAAAAAGATCAGAACTTTGATTGAAATAGGATGAGCTTGTTAAAAACTACTATTTTAGGGTTGGTGAAACTCAAATTTAGAAACTTTTGGTCTTGAGCTGTTCATGGGCTCTCATCTTATGATGAAAGTTTAGTACTTTGAAGGAATATGCATGTAATCATTTGATAGTATTCGGATTGGGATGATCATATGTTATACACAATCACCTGGTATCCATTCTTTTGATTTGATTGTAACATGTGTTTTGTGTTTCCCGTTTGGTTGATTTGAATGTTTTAGGGATGGAAATGCACTGATTTTAGGATGAAGTTCTACGACTTGGAAGGAATATACGTGTAATCATTTGATAGTAACTTGATTGGTGTTTGTTAGGAAGGTTAGAACTGTAGTCATACATGTAATCATTTGATAGTAACTGGATTAGTAACATTTGATAGTAAATCTTATACACACTCACTTTGCGTCCATTTAGTTTTCGATTTTATTATATCATGTGTATTGTGTTTCCTCCCGTTTGGTTAATTTGTGTGTTTGCATGTTTTAGGGTTGGGAATGCACTCCTGGGAAGGAAGTAGCTTGGAATCTGTTAACTTTGTTCACAACATCTGGAATGTTGTTCCTGGAAGTAAGTTTGGTGGCGTTTCTCTTCCAAGGAAATTATGCTAGCGGTGCAGAAGCATTAACTAGAACTTTCCTAATCTCAGGGTTTGTTATTGCTCTCGATTTGCTTCTCAAGGTATCGCGTCTTGTTTACATTTTATCTACTCTTATACCTTCTGAAACCGTAACAAGTTTAGAGTTGTTATGGCTGAAGTTGGTTCTTTCATCTCCTTAATCCTTCCGATTATTGCAGGCGATTTATGTCTTTGGGTTTGGTGTGCCGTTGTTTATTGACAACAATGAGAATATACAAAACTTCAAATGGGGATTATGGGTTATTCACAAGCTTTTACTCACTGGCGTTTATGGGGTGATATTCTTGATGTACAACTCTAGCTGGAGAGAAAGATTATCTGGTAAGTTAACCAGACGCTTCCAACTCCCTTGTTCTCACATAATAGTTGTATTTCTCATCCTTCATATTTTCTTGTTTTGACAGCCAGGCCTGCATTTTACAAGTACATAACCATCATGTTCGCCTTGTACGGACTTTACCTAGTTGCATCTGCCTTTACTGCAAACGGAGCTCATTTTGGATTCTGGTAAATCTATCTAAAACCATGCCGACAGAGAACACCATCTTTGCTTTTACCAGCCTTTTAACACCAAAAGGGGGAAAAACTCAAAAATGCATGCAGGTTGTATGGGGTCATGAGTGTCTGCTACCACGCCTTATACCTTCCTCTTCTTTACACTACTTTTCTCGCAGACTTTTTCCAGGTAATATACCTCATCCTCCCCTTCATTCACCGTCTCTCTTGCTCTCTTTCTCATGTGAATGGCTTTTGCTGCAGGAAGAAGATCTAAACTTGGAGAATGTATACTACTCAGAGATGAAGGATGCTGGCTTCTTCGATGCTGATTGGGAGTAGGATTAGAGTAGCTTCTCGATCTTCTGAAAACTGTGAATAGAAGTTTGGTACAATCTCGTAGGAGTCAAGGTATTGCCTGCTTTTTTCAAGGCTTTAGTTTTCAGTTGTGCGTTATAGAGACTGTAGTATGTGTGTGTCTGTACTCTTGAATAAAATATGTAACATCAAGGTTCTCTGTTCCTCAAACTGAATAATCTAAAAGAAAACTTTTGTAGTAATCCAAAGATTGACACAATAAACCACTAGGGCAAAGACATACAAGCATGATGAGAAAAGACAAGAACAAAGACCCACTTAAGCGGTTCCCTCTTGGACGAGTTCTTCAATGAGTTCAGCAGCCTGTTGGACTGTTGCAATCTCTTTTGCTCTTTCTTCAGCCATTGTTATCCCGAACTCTTCCTCCAAACCCATTACTATCTCAACCTGCAACTCTCAGAGAGCAGAGTGTGTTCATGATGGAGTAAAGAGTTATGAGATAAAGAAAAAAAGACAAATGAATGGAGCAGTTTGGTGGATACCGTGTCAAGAGAACAGCTCCAAGTTCGGTAAACTTAGTTCCCGCTGTTACTTTCTGATCCTCGGCGAGAGACAGTTGCTTCTTAACAATCTCAGACACTTTCTCCACTGTCTCTTGCTTGACCTTGAATCACAAACATAACTCACGTTACATCATCAAGTCTCTGTAATGCAAAGATCAAAACAGGTTCAATAAAGTCAATGAAAAGTGATGTACTGCACAAGAGATTGCAAGGCGAGCAGGGATGGGACGTCGTCCTAGGCTGAATGAGAGATTAGTCTTTCCATTGTTGAAAATGGAAACTGGTTTATGGAGACTGAATCTTGTTGTTGTAGCCTGTTTAGTTCAGAGACCAAGAAGCAATAATGAATGTTTCAAGACTACTAGTACAACTCTAATAAAGATCTGTGATTCGAATGCAAGTGTGCCTGATTGATTATAGTATCAGCAAACGAGGCAGTATTGTGTGTGTTACACGTTACAACGCTTAAACGACAAGAAGGAAAAAGAGAGAGAGAGAGATGTACCGAGACACGAGCTTGCATAGAGATTGAGGAGCTGAAACTTGTGGCCATTATCGGTCTTCACGCCTGATCTGATCAAGAGAAGGCGGATTGTACAAGGGAGTGTGAGTGCAGTGGTAGCTGAGTACTATTGGGATGTCTTTATACAAAGTTGGTCCAGCAGAAACGACAACGTATTAATGGCAATCACTAATTGCACAAAATTGTCAAATTAAAACCGTTCCAATCCGGTTCTGTCTGGTCCGGTCGAGTTCGAATCAGTATCAAAATTTCAACACACAAACAAACAAATGTATAGTTTTGTTCAATCACAAGTAAACGTATATATATTGAATATACAGTGCAAATCATAACCCTTTCAAAGGGTTTTGCCATGTTTCTGCTTACTGCTCTCAAAACATAGGGACAGCTCATCTCTGTCCTCACAAACAATATTACACACAAAATAAATTACATACTTTCAATCACATACTTCTCTCAAGCTCTACTGAGATCAGGAGGGTCTCTCTCAGTTGGGGAGCCAGGGACGAAGGGGACAAAGCCACGGCCTCCAAAGACAGGTCTCATGAAGGCGTCATCAAACTGTCTCCAGTAGTAATGCACTGTCCTAGTTGGCCGTGTCAAGAAGCCACGTAAACTGTCTGGCCTAGGCACGTTGTGGTGGCCTACAAAGTCAATGAACGAGTCTTGGTCCAGCAAAGGGATCTGGATTGATTTTGGAATGTTGTTGTCATTAGACAACATGCTCGTGGTGGCTTTCTGGTGAGGCAATAGGCATCTTATTAACGGTTTTGTCAACATACCAAACACCTGAAAACAACCAAATCAAGTTAAGGATAACATGTTTTGTAACTCTGATGAACATCCAGAGATATCTTTACCATGGTGCTGAAGAGACAGACGGTTATGGTACTGGTGATCATGATTGCATTACCACGCAAATCCGTTTGTCCAGCCCTTGTAAACTGCAATGTGAAGCAAAATGTTGTGTCACTGGAAGCTTCAAAGAGAGTGAGTAAATAGAATAAACTTTTCTTTCTATACCTTGTTGTATGCAAGAGCCATTGATACAGCACCTCTCATAAGACCAGACCACCAAATCACAACCTGGAGTAAGGTCAAAACAAGGATATACATAAACATCTTTGAGATCCAGAAGAGTTATTGAATCCATTAGTACCAAGTAGGAATGATTCATACTTGCATCTTGAAGTCTATTTTTTCGTTTTGGTTCTTCTTGCCTAAGTTTGACAGAAACGATAAGGGAAAGACAAACGCTGCTCTTCCAAGCATGAGCAGACCTATTAGGATTGAGCTCACTGCGACCGATGTTCCCGGGCTATCACTCACGGATCTCCACTTGTCAATGTCCAAAGCATCCATTCCGACATACAAGAAAATGAATGTCTCCGCAAGAAACGACAATGTTGCAAAGGTATGCCTGTGTCAAGTAAAATTCAATCAAATAAGCATTTGAAAGTACACTACAAAGTGTTTTGAATTGAGTTAATCTTAGCAAAAGGTGGTGAAGCAAGGAGATTTCATACTTGGTAGTGATTCTTGAGCTCTCGGTTACATTGTGCCAGGTGTAATGAGACATCACAATACCACAGAAGAACACAGTGAGAATACCACTTAAGTCGAAAAGCTGCAACACAAAACAATAGAATATCAATATACTTTGTCTTTAAAATTCCTCTCAGAAAGTGGTATAACATTTCATAGAATCTAACCTCAGCAAGCATGTAAGAAAGATACGCCATAAGCATCATGAGGGCAACCTCTCGGTCAGTTGAGTGTCTGAGACATGCCATGTGGGGACATCTACTTTAGACCAAACAGGGGGAGAAAATAATAAATAATAAAGAGTCACATGTATTAAGCTGAATATTTACCTTCCAAAATATAGCTTTTTGATGACATATGCACTTATCAGACCACTCTGTAAGGGTGTAGATGGCGTGAACACAAGAGCATACAAATATCAGTCACAAGAAAGAATGGTAGAGAAGAAGAAAAGGGGCTTACCGCAACACCAAGCAAGGTACTGAGGAGAAACAAATAGAAAAAGTTCCCAAGAAGTTGAAAAGCAGCTTCATGGTTAAGGTGGGTGAGGTCAAAACTCTGAATTGCGTTGAAGACAACAACTGATGTGGCATCATTCACAACACCTTCTCCGAATACAAGACTGTAAAGCAAAGGTGTCTCATCTTGATTCAGAACCTATATCACAACACAAGGGACAATAACTTGTAGTCCACTTTCTTATGGGGTTTGTAAGTACACTTTAAGTAAACTGAGAAACCACAGTACCTGCAGTGTGCAGACTGAATCTGTTGCAGCAAATATAGCACCAATAGCTGCGAATTAAAACACCGAGAAACAAACTTTAAGTCCCATGGAGTGGAAAACCGATAAAGCAAAGCCATTGATTCAGAGTCATTACCAAGATAATCACCCAAGGCAAAGGTTCCAATGTCCAATTTCTTAAACAACTGCGTTGCACCTGTTTCAAACACCACCATATAATCACAATCACTAGATATACAAATTTATCTACAAACCTAACAGATTGATGATCCACGAGACCTAGGCCGTAAGCAGCTTTCAACGGCACTTCAGCCAGACGAAATGTGAAGTAAAGTTACCTAGTGTTATGACAGTGCAAGAAACAACAGTTCCAATAGCACCAAACAGCATAATAGTCACGAAGTTGCGGAAGAACTGTTTCTTTTTTACTTGAAACCTGAAACAGATGAAAAAAAATGAAGCTGAAGAGTATGACAATGACAGAGCAGGACCACCAACGTGCACGTGAATACATCTAACTAATTGACCAAACACATGAAACCCTCTCTCTTTTCAACAAACACAAGTACTACAAAAGTTGATGTATGACATGTATTTATATAGACGCAGAACCTAAGCTCTCTAATCAACATCTGTAAAGTTTTCTACTTATACCACCTAGAACTAGAATCACATATTGCCTGCTTCTCTAAAACTAATTTTGATGTAAAGTCATGTCTTTTTGAGTAAAACACGTGTTACTAAACATATCAGGTCGTTCATATAGCAATCTCTATAGCACAAAACCATACCAAAGAAAATTCATACATTACAAAAAATATCAAAATGGATGCCAAAAGAAACTGACCCTGCATTGAATATAATGGGTGGCAAAAGATATATGAAGAAAAGATCTTCACTGAAGACCAGAAGATGCGAGTTTTTTCCATTACTAATCAATAAAATGACAACACCAGTAGCCAGCCCCTGCAACCAAAAACATCATTCAAGATGGAAACATGCAGTGATTAATCATTCAGCTACCTGAACTTTAGTGAATCATATATATATATATGCAAGTGGACACTTACAATCAATAGGGCAGTGATGGATTCATTCATCCATCGGTTCTCCTCCAAGAGATGGCCAAGGACAATACAAGCACAAAGAAGTGCAACAAATAGATTGAGTGAAACCACACAGGCGTGATCAGAGGCCATGAATGAAGTCTTATTATATACTACAGAATCCAAAACTGATGCCAGCATTGTCATCTTATATATATATATATATATATATATATATATATATATGCAGATTCCACCAACTTCCTTTTGCACTCCCAGATTATTATTACAGCTGAACAACAAGTACAAGATTCAGATATGGATCAGCAAACCGGAAAAAAATTGTATCTTTCCATGCTGTTCATTGAAACATAGTCATGTAATAACGTTATCAACGGTGTTAACCCGAACCCACAACATGTAATATTCGTTTCGTCATAGTGGTCACTCGAACTCCACAACGGCTAGAACTGGAAGCTAATGAACTCTGGTAAAATATAACACTTATAATCTATAAAGAACTTAGAAAAGTAGGAAGGCTAAATCAAAGGAAGCCAACATAAACTTAAAGTCAATTATAACACTTATAACAATTATAACACTTATAATCTATAAGTGAATCAAAGTCAGACTCTTTTAAAGCAAAAAAAGGCTAAATCTTTAAAAGGTATGCCAACATAAACCAAATTCTCATAAAGTTTCCTTTTTTAGTAAGAACCCATCTCTAAGCATGACATGAACTAGGTTGAAAGCTTACATTTTTTTGTTTCCCACCAACCAAACACAAGTTCAAAAAGTAATATGAGTTGCTTACCTGAAAGGGTTTTTGGAGATCGAGATTGAAGTTTACGAAGCTCCGAAGCTAAAATAGATTCAACCGAGATTCGAAGGAGATAGAGTCTCTCTCACGCAATAGAGAAAATAAAATCAAAAGGAAACAGGGCACAAAATTTTCGTACGCGAGTGTGAGATATTTATACGAATAAATTTTTCAAATAGAGACTAGAGAGAGAGACGTGTATGGTCCTGCTTCGAGCTGCTAGAGTATATTCTCTTCAGGTCAAACTAGGTGGTGTATGGGGGTTATTGTGGAAGTTACTGTAGGTGATATGATGTAATCTAAAGTTTTCAAATATCATTAAATGTTAATTATTAATACATTATTTTATATAGTTAATTATTTTCCATTAGTTTTAACTTTTAACCAATAGAATTACGTTTAAATTTTACTATTAAGTAATATAATAAAAATATAAAAGAAATCTTTCTGAAACAATTCCTTTTTAAAGAAACTTAAATCTTTTCGAAAATGAGAAATATCTCTTTAGTTCAAAATTTAAAATAGTTGTAACTTATACTTTATCAAATAAAGTTTACTAAGTATTTTTTGTCTTCCTATTTTCAGATTAAAATATAAATACTTTTATCATATTCTTCTTATACATATAATCAAACAAGGAAACATGAACATAAGAAAATGATATGGAGGAATTTTATAATACTCTATCACAATTTCTCCGTTTAATAACATAGATTCTAGTATTAAAGATTACTTAATATTTTTACAATTGTATGTCATCATATTCTTAGTATATCTGATGACGCTACCCATTTGTTCAATAATGACATTATCAAATATGCTGCACTAACCACGCTTGATTATAAAATAATTGCATAGGTTGTTTATAATATATAGATTGTGTAATCTTTGCTGAGCTAAATTAGAATAAAATACCACAATTTTAGAAACAAAGTCAAATTTCAAAATCAAAGTCAAAACTATAGGTTTAAATTTCTAGGGAATAGGTTTTATGAAATTAAGGGGTCAATAAAATATTACATTAGTTGGGGAGGGGGGGGGGCAGACAAATGCCTTTTTCATGGTAAGCACTGCCCTGCACAAAACCTAATATATGCCGAGTGCCGACTAAATTACAACCGGACTCCAAATTTAAGTTTTTATGAATTTCACTATGTGATGTGGGATTTGTCATTTAAGTTAGAATTTAACAATTAAGCTGATGTATATGTTTTAAGTGACTAATGATTAGGTATCTCAAATAAAAATTTAGGGGGTTTAAGATTAAGATTGGGAGAATTTCATTTTTTTCTCAAATCCTTTCTGTTGTTGATCTAACATTTATAAATCTATATTAAATTTAAGGTTATTAATTTTTAGTCATTTGTATATACTTTTAAAAATTTCAGCTTATAAAAAATATGAGATTTTGACGATATTGTATAGTGAAAATAACAAATTGAAATATCACCTCATATTTATATGATGGTATTTGAAACTTTTAAGAAATACAAGCCTTCACATTTAAAAAAGAGAAAATTAAACGTGTTGAAATGAAATACAATAATGTTATTTGAAATTTTTTGGTTTTAAACTTTTATATATATATTATATATTTCATAAATGATAATAACATCAGAATATAAGTAATGAAAATAAATATTATTTTAAATAAGTATTTAAAATTTAAAGATTTTTTCAAAAACTAACTTAAAATTTTTAAAAATTCCTTTAAAAACTTGAAACAAATATTTTTTAGGATTTCACAATATCAGATTTTCTACATTTACTCCAAATATTAAATTCTATTAAATCTTTAATTCAGCTAAGACCTCCCGTGTTCTTAACTTGGAGCATGTATGATAGCTAGAGCAAACACAAACATAAAAATGACCATATATAGTTTTGACCTGCCTTCAAATGTCTAATTATCTTGGGAATGTTTTGTCTAAAATATATTATTTGTGTGAGATTACAACTTCTTAAGGTACTCATGACTCATGAGTAAGCTTAATAAGGTATATATGAATCATGCAATCCCATTTTTCAACTTATACAAAGTGTGATATGCACGAATCTAAAGGTATATTCTCTCTATGTTTTTAATAATAAGTGTATTTGATAATTTTATATAAAGATTAAGACATTTGTAGAATAAACTAATAACTTTCTATTTAATGTTTTTAAATGAAATTAAAAATGGTTAAAATAAAAATCTATTGCTTATTAAAAAGGTAAAAACCTAGATTTAATGTACAAAGTATATTAGAATTGTGTAGATGATATTTTTATTAAAAATTGAAAGTGACACTTATTATGAAATAGTGTTATGAAATAGAGAGAGTAATAAAGTTGTAACTTTGTAGGATCAGATCTTCAAAAGAATAAATAGTGAAAGGTACGATAGCCAGTGATTTGATAGATAGCATATGGAATATTTAATACGAGTCATATTAAATAAGTTCATCGATCAGAAAACTTGTAAATCAATAGATTATTAATGCCGATCGTTTGCTATACTATTCCATAGCTATAAAAGAAAAATCTGCACAGCCATGCGACTTATGGATCGTTCTACATCTTTGCATTATCAATCATGATATGTCAGAAACAAACAGCATAACAGATCTTAACATCTTCTCTATTTGTCAGACTAATATCTTCTCGTGATGTTTCTCTCTGCCATACTTTCGTCGTGTCTAATTCACCTAGAACTTCTTGTTGGTTATTTTTCGTATGTGGTTCTATTATATTATAAGATAAATGATATAAGGATAACCTTCAACACACTAAAGAACGCGGGGTGAATACTTGACATCGCGCGAATTATTTACTGTCAAAGAAAACGACATATAATAATCAGACATCAAGATTCAGCTCCGACGTGAAGATAACAATTAAGAAATGGTCTTAATCAAATCATACTTCTTCATTTGTTCTGGTCAACCTCTGTATTATTAAAGTATATGCCAAGTGATAATATACACTAAGATTCTTCTAGTCATCTTGGCGATTGTGATATACATGTGATAAGTATAGAAAGATGTTTGCTTATTCTAAATTTAGTAATTTTTATTTCGGGTATATCCGAATCGATAACGCAAGAGAATACGATCGAATCCATGACGATAGATAAAACTTTTAATTATGAAGTGATGTGAGTGCGCAAAAGCATGATAGGGAAAAACCGATGTGTTATATCCGAATCGCGACCATGTATTGGCACAAATTGGACCTGAAGAAATGTAATATAAAAATAGAACGAATATACGTAAAACCCGACGCTGCCGAAACGCCCAAGGCCTAACGAGTAACGCTTATGGTTATGTTTAGCCATTTCACTAATGTCCTGCATGCAAGGATGTGCTTCCGGCGGATACGAACGCGAGTCGAGGGAGTGGTTTGTATGTCCTGGCCTGCTTTCATCTCTGCTGTGAGCCATTTGCAATCTGCAAAGCAAGCATCGCCATGATCATTAGAAGGCTATTAATACTAATAATCAGAGAAGAACTATTTATAACTTAGCAAAAACTGATATAAAAGTTATGGACCTACTCTACCCAGAATTTGAAGTCTACACAGGATAAAAAGTTTTTGTATGAACAAGAGCTATGTCTCATCATCATCGGATGCATGTCAATGGTCTTTAGAAAAAATAGAGGCAACTCTTGAACATACTTACTTACCTGTTGATGGCATTCAAGTCATCTCCTGATCTCTTTGTTATAGTGAGTTTTTGTCATTTATCATGTTACTCTTTGAATGAATAGTCTCAACAATCAGATCTTGATGATTAGTGTTTGAGCCTTGTTAAGAACCCTTCAGACAAATTCATCAAGTAGTAATGCAAGGTTCTGGGAAAAAAAGACTAAAACAATGATCAGTTCTTCAAGTTTCAGATAGCACCTAAGACAGAAACAAAAACAATAAACGCACTACGAAAAAAATTAAAACTCTCTTCAAGCCTCACTCTTCTTTTTCTTCTTATCCTTCTTTTCTTTCTTCTTGGCAGGCATTTCAGTTTCCTCTTCCTCGTGCTTTCTCTTCTTCTTCTTCTTTGAAGGCTCCTCCTCTGTCTCAGGCTCTACTTCACTCTTCTTCTTCTTTGACTTCTTCTTTGACGGCTCCTCAGTCTTGGCTTCTTCTTCCTCTGCATCAGCCTTCTTTTTCTTCTTTTTATCCTTCTTCTCTTTGACACTGTCCTCAGCTTTGGACGTTTGTCCAAGAACAGAATCCGCAGCAGTGTTGTAAGTCTGCACAAAACAATCCACAACTCAGCTGCACATCCACAGCTTTAAACATTTACAGAAACAAACAAGTTCAAACCAAACTGACCTTAGCAGGAGTGATAAGACCACCAGATCCAACCTTCTTATCCTTGTCATAAACCTCAACCTTTGGTTTGCCTTTAGCTGAGCCAGAGAGACGTCCTAAATCTTTTCCTTCCAGACTTCTCAATCTTGCTTCAAGCTGTGTCCAAAAACAATTACATTAGGTTGTTCAGATAGACATAACAGAAGAAAACTATTGAAGCGTTGGTTTACCTTTAAACGGTTCTCCACGCCCATACTATTGTCTTCACCATCACCAAGAGCATCACAACGGATAGCAAGCGCAGCTTTTGCAGCTAGTGACCGTGAGATTTTCCCCTTGTTCTTAGGTGCAGCTTGGCCAACCACAGAGGCATGGTAAATTAGACCATACTTAGGAGTAGCATGTTTCGTCTTGAGGGCTCTAAATAGAGCCTTCTCAGCTCCAAGAATCTGAACAGTGCTTCCAGGCTGCTTTGAGAGGTTCAACAAACTACCACCATGAGAAATTAGACGGGCACCAACAAGCTCTCCAACGAGTGCAGTCAGGTTCGGTGCGATTGTGTTCATTCTGCTCTTCAAGTAGTCATAAAGCTGAGCTCTGTACTCGGCAAGAGACAGAACCTGGTCACAGAGTTCACGGATGTGCATTAAATCAAGGTCACTGACTTCAGTTCCCATAGATATCACAGCAGCCTCTTTTAGCTCCGCTTCAACTTCATCAGACAGTATCTGCAATGAGTACAACTACTTCAAGAACTCTGTGCAAGTCAAATCTTTAAACCAAAGAAATGGGAAACAAGTCTTAACCTCAGAGAAGTCTAGTTTTGCAGCATTGATACGGTTTCCCATTAGTTTTACAGACTTAGCATAGAGGATATTGTCACTTATGATCTTGGCAAGCTCAGGAAAATGCCAGCCGTACCATTCACGAACCCTCATAGCGTAAGTGTTGAGCTCTTTGTCAAGGTCATCAAGTAGACCAATAGCTTGGATGATCATCGTATCAACCTAACCAAAAATAAAAACTAAAACGTTACGAGACGCAACAAAAGGAAATACAAAGAAAGCTCAGCAATACAAAAGGACTTACCTTGTCAGAGCTGAACTTTAGCTTATATCTTGCAAGGCTGTGAGATAACCCCAAGCTCATTGGAGCCAAGTCTTGATCACCCAATCCAGAGATAAGTTCGGTAAGCTGGCTTCTCACACCACGTAACAGCTCCATAACAGCATTGTTGTGAACACAGTCTATTTTCTACAAGAATGAAACATATCCATAAGTAACACAACTCATAACCAGAAATAACAATGAGCATCACTAAACCAAATACACTTACCAGTTTCTCCTTAATGATGTTTCCAAGCTTGGAATCAGCCACGGCTAGGGTTTCACCTTCGCAGTTGGCTTTCAGAAACTTGCGGAGACCCTTGCTGGGAGCTCCTTCAAGGAGTTTAGCAACAGCTTCAAGAGCTTCAGAGGTGTTGTCAAACTTGTCAAAAGCTTTAAGCTTTACCATCTGTAACAACAACGAAGTTATATGAGTAACATATACTACACAGATAAGTTAAGGACTTAATATAAAGAATCACCTTTCGGGCTGACTCTGCAGACGAGAACACATTACCCAAATCCTACATAACACCAGTCCACAAACATAATAGTTTTAGATAAACGAAGACAGTATAACAAAAAAAAAAAAGAAACGAAACTTGAGCAGGTGAAGATGGTAACCTCAACATTAGATAGCTTTCCTTCATCTAATACTTTAAAAACAGCGAAACCAGCTGGAGTCTCAAACAGTAGAAGCATTGTCACAAGCTCAAGTCAACACCTGCAAAAAATAAGATGAAAGCAAACCCTTAAATCAGCTAAACATACACTTCGAACCACAAAAGATAAAGCTAACGTTTTTGGAGCTAAAGCTGCTAAGCTAGGAAGAAACAACTATTAAAAATCTTTTTTCTAAAATTTCATGTTATAATCTTCACGAAATTACAGTAATAGACAGAACACGAGTTCAGTTAGAACTACAGAAAGCTAATGTCTTCGGAGCTAAAAGCTAATGAAACAACTATAAAGAGAAACTCTTTTTCTTTTGTTCTTAGATTTCATCAATAATTTCACGAAAATAATCACGAGATAGACAGAACACGAGTTCAGTTAGAACTACATGAAGCTGTCTTGTAAGAAACAAACTTTTTTTCTTTTACCAATTTACATATTATAACCTTCAGGAAAATACAGGAACAACAAGAAAGACAGAACACGAGTTATAACAGGAAAACACATTGCATACAAAGCTAATGAGCTTTGTAATAAACAACTTTAAAAAGAAAACTATTTATCCGTTTACTTATTACGATTTTCATGAAAATATATATGAATAACAAGATAGACAGAACACGAGTTAAGGCTTGAACTATACTGAGACAAAGACCATGAACTTGAAGACATGTAGCAGTAACAACGTTAGAAGAGACGTCGAGAGAGAGAGAGATTCAGTACCTTGGAGGGTTCTGCAGCGTTTGACGGACAGCGAATGAGAGAGAGAAAGCAGGAGCCGGGAACTCGTTAGGGTTTAAGAGGATTTTATAGTGGTTGAAGAAGAAGGCTAGTCTACTTGCTTGAAACGCTGCGTTTTTAATGAGTAGGGGGCGTTAGGGTTTTCTTAAATCCCGCATTTATGGGCCTGATCAAACTCGGCCCATTAAGTGGAATTTTTTTCGAATATTGCAAAAGATATGCAGATTGGAGAGAATCATTTGCTGCAATAGCCCACCTGAAGAAACCTGGCCCATCATACATAAACCCACATCAACAACTATATCATTGATCACTATATTCATGACATGGACTCATATTTTACCATTTGCATGATTGTTATGTTATATCATTCATTCAATATCTAAACTCTTGTGACAGTATATTGTTTTTTGTTGGTTCCACTCTAGAAAAATACAAAAAACAGTTGTTTTTTTTTATCTTTTGAAGTTCCTAATGACAATACAAATTCTTACTCTTTCCGTAACAAAGTCTTTATACCATTTGATACATTAATGGATATAGTATTTCTTTTACATTTGTCGACTATGAACTCATTAAATATTGTAGATTGTTTGTTCCACTCTGGAAAATTACTAGTTGAAAATTACTAATGTTCTAAAAATCGTTAGGTGGTAGTTAGTCGGATTATTGTTTATGCGAGCGTCTACGCTGATTTTTTTAAATGAATACACCGAATTTTTAAGAAATTGAATTGAAAAAATTGTTTCGTTCATAACTGATTGCCCACTATGCGCCACCTAAACTGACTTTTATAACACTGAAAATTATGATAACCAAAGTCTAGAGATGTGACATTTGAAAGGAACTAATATTGAATTGTTATGGTCTTGGACATAGAGAGATTAAAGATTTGAACACTTTCTTTTCATTATGATCTTCTTGAATCTTGGATCTTCATTGTCATTAACGTGGCTTACTTAGTTACTTCTATTTCAGAATAGTACAATTAAAAACAAGCTTCAAAATCCTGTTATTCTCGTATATACATATAAGTTAGCTTTCATACTTGACAACTCGGTACCAGTAGTTACTTAAGTCCCAAAAAATAAAGAATGGTATTTGATAACTCGAGGACCATATGACGACTTATGTATAATTATTGTTTAACATTTGTAAAACACGAATATTTTATCCGGCTGTGCCCATTCTAGCATTTTACTCACATTGAGGACAACGGCGAGCGTAGTCTTGTCGTCCTCAAAGTCAGCTCTAGAATTGAGAGTGGCAGCTGATTGAGCCGAAGCGGCAACACCGCCTGGCATGATGTTAGTCCTTCCCGTGGCTCTAACCTCAGCCGCTTGTATGGCCGCCGCGTCACTCCACTCGACGGGCTTATTCCCTGCCGTGAGGACCGCGGCTTCTAGAGCCTCTCCAATCGTTATGGTTCCTTCTGATGCCGAAGGATTTGCTACCACCTTTTCCTCATTTACTTCTCCCTCCGCCTACAAATGTAGTATGTTGAAATGTAACACTTATATCATATTCATGAATATGTTGAATGTAACACGTATATATGGACATGTCCACCGGAGGCATAGGCGACCACACCTTTCTCTTTGTCTTCCGTCGTGACAATGCTTCTCTCTGTCGCCGGAATCTTCTCGGCCTCTTCTTTTACGTCATAACTACTTATCGGTTTCTCTAGCTGCGGTTCGCTCATTTCGTCTTCAAACCTAAATTCTCTTATCCTTGTGTTCCACGCAACACATGTTTTGAACTTTATATAGCTAAGCACGAGCCATTCAATTTTGTGATTCTCTTACACTATCAGAACAAGGGCTCTCCTCGACTCTCTCTCTTTCTCATTGTTTCCCTCTCAACTAGCAAATAGAAGTCTGACAGGTATATATTAATACTAATATGTAATAGTTAGGTTCTTAAATTTATTAGAAATTTAATTTAAAAGTTCTTTGCAAAACTATTTTGAATTGAATTTCTCGAAATTTAAAATTTTTATAATTAAATATTAATATTAATATAGATGTATATATGTATTTTGAAATGTCCTAAACTAGGACTCTTTATTGAAAGTGCTCTAACATTTGGTTTGGTTTTGACTAAACCGACAATAGGCTATAGCTACTAAACCAGTTAATACTATCCACCGGTTTAGCTTAGTCGAACAATCGGTTAGGGTATTAATTAGGGTTTCAAAGTTTCAGCTTCACTAGAAACAATTCACTTCCTTTACTCCGCCGTAACCTCGCCGATCCCCACCTGCTTTCCTCACCGTCTCGCCGGCGTTTCACAGGTGCTTCTTTTAACTCTCTCTCTCTCTCTATTACATATCTCACAGAGGCTCCACTTTTTCTTGTCTCCTTGAATCTGCTGCTCTCAATTTTGACTTTGTTAGCTCAGTAATGATCTCAGTTGTTTTATTTGATCAACAGAGAGAAGAATGGATTCGAGACCCAGTGGACCTGCGATGTTGACGTCGGAGGAGACGGCTGTTCTGAACGAAGGAATAGGTTTGATACTTTCACGGTGGACTGCCATGAGAGCCGCCGTTGATAACGGTTGGGGTGGTCGAGATTCTCATCAGAAAGCCGAACGTACCGTTTCCAATGTTCTTGATTACTTCATCCATCTCAAAGGTTTCACCTTTATAGATTCTTCCATTAAAAGTTTCGATTTTTATTCTATCAAGCAAACTTGGTGTGTTCTCTACTAAAGATGATGACTTTCTGATTGGGTTCGTCTTTTGTGTTCGTCTTTATTGTAGATCCAACAATGGGTTTTGATGGGTTAGCTGATATTCTGGAGAATGGTCTTAATGTGCTTAACACTGTGGCTGATGATGGAAGCCTCGAGGAGGTACACATTTTTGGATTTTGATGGTAGTTTGTTATTTTCTTCTTATGGGTATTGATAGAGTTTACTTTGTGATGCTTAAAGGTGACAGATACGCTGCTAGATTTGTATTATGAGATCCTTGAAGGCAACTTCCAAAGGGTTGAGAAGCTGAGGGTAACTAGTTCTCAGACTAGTGCAAAGGTTGTCAAGGTTTGTAACTGCATTTTCAGACATTCTATCTAGCTTTCTTTTTTGTGTATATGAGTCTAAGGTTGACTCATTAATCCTTAAGCTCATGTCAGAGCCACACATGAGATTTATATTGTTAGATTCCATAAATATTGAGTAGTCTTTTGGGTGATCCATGTCTTTTGTACTTCATTATTTATAGAGTTTTGGTGCTTGTGAGAGTATTTCAAATTATATACTCTGGTGGTTTGGTTAAAATCATTTCTGAGATTAAGAAATGAGGCTGGTACTGCAGGTTTCAAATGGTAATGATGAGGATGATGAGGAAAGCGATGATGAAGATGATGAGGATACAGACATGAGCAATGATCAAAGCACAGACATGATGGTGGATGCATCTGAGCACCGCTCAAACAGTAAACCAGAAGCCATGCCGGTTGATGAACCAAAAGCTGATGATGGCTGGACGGTAGTTCCAAGTAGAAAAAACAAGGGCAAGAGGAATTAATGGTTGATGTTCCAATGGTGTTGTGTAATGTCAACCGTCTTGGTTTGTTTTTGTTCTTATACTGATATAATAATATATTGTTACTTTCTAAACAAGATCGGAAAGTTATGTTATTGTTTCACATGCTAATCTGCTTTAGATTCTCAGATCTCTCCTCTCTAAGTTCATTGTTGAAGACACTACAGAAGATCACTTTATAAACAGGTTCTGTTTTATTGATGGTCACTTATAGGATGAAGAAACAAAAGGTTATACACACGAATGTATAACCTTTATTGGTTTTACAATTATCAGCAAGAACCAGACTGTAATCTTAGTACAAAACATCCTGTACCACAAACCAAACCGAGTTACACATGGCCACTCATTCAACCTTCAAATTCTCTGCTTCATATCTAACAGAATCAAACAGTGTTGTTGATAAATAACGTTCTCCTCCACTGGGGAAAATTACCTGCAAACCAGACAAGAACCGCAACATTTCATAATCTAACTCAAAACATTTATGTTTAGTATAGTCTAGAGACAAAAACAAGCTTTACCGCAATGAGTTTGCCTGCGTTTTCTGGTCGCTTTGCAACCTTCAACGCAGCAGCAGCTGCTGCTCCAGAGGATATTCCCACCTGCCAAATTATCTCACTGATCACAAGTTCACAACAAACTCATATGTTTCATAGTTTATACTCTCAGGAAAGAAGGTTAAACCAATTGTACCAGCAGTCCTTCTTTGAGAGCAAGAAGCTTGGCTGTTTCAATGGCTTCCTCACTTGTCACCTGAATCAAAAAAGACTGCAAGTCTCAGTAACATTGTTTCAAGATCTAAGGAAGTAGATAACATCTCGACTACTTACTTGAATGATCTCATAAACAATGGTTAAGTCCAAATTGGCTGGGATGATTCCAGAGCCAATCCCTTGGATCAAATGTTGACCTACAAATCTTATGATTAGAAATGCAAAGCTCTCAGAGATGGCAAAGAGAACGATGTTTCTTGACTCACCTTTTTCTCCTCCGCTGAGTACTGGACTCTCTGTAGGCTCCACTGCACAAATCTGTAGCTCAAGAATGTAACAAAGCATTCATTACATACTTTTCTTGAAAAAACTGATATATAGGCTTTGGTTTTCAAGAATCAATGCAGCTTTTTAACCTTAACATCTTTATTCATCTCCTTGAGGAACCTCCCTACTCCAGTAACTGTTCCACCAGTTCCAACACCAGCAATGAAAATATCTACTTTCCCTGCTGAATCTCTCCATATCTCCGGACCAGTGGTTTGGTAATGAATCTGCAAGAAAAAAATCATTAGTAGAGCAAGAGAAAGAGTCTCTCAAAGAACATAGACTGGATGCATAATATTAGAACCTCAGGGTTTGCAGGATTTTCAAACTGTTGTGGAATGAAACCACCAGGAGTTTTACTTAATATCTCTTCAGCTTTTTCCAACATTCCTTCAATTCCTATACTCGTATCTGTGAGATGAAGCTCTGCACCTAAAGCTTTTAGAATGATTCTCCTCTCTAAGCTCATCGTTGAAGGCATCAAAAGAGTTACTTTATAGCCTCTTGCTGCTCCTACGCAGGCTAAACCGATCCCAGTGTTACCAGCCGTTGGCTCTATCAATGTACTCTATACCAAGAACAAACAATGAAACTATAGTGTTAATGAAATATATAGAGAGTGATATTAAATACTTTTCTTGAAGTTGTTATTACTAAACCTCTCCAGGTTTAATCAACCCTTTGTCTTCTGCATCTTTGATCATACTATAACCGATCCTGTCTTTAACGCTAGAGCAAGGCTCCATCATCTCAAGCTTGGCAGCTATACGGGCCACACAACCATCAACAATCTTGTTCAGATACACCATTGGTGTGTTACCAATCAACTGTACAAAATTGCAAAAACAGAACAAGTAGTTTTAGACATGTTTCTTTACTTCAAGAAAACAGATTGATTCAGACATGTTATTACTTCAGTGACATCGTTCTTGATCATGCAACGATCTTCCATGTTTGTCCCTCTTTGACACTCCTGCAGATTTAAATCTGAGATTCAAAGAAGAAGACACACAATCCCCAAAACAGTTAAAAGATGTTCCATGTTCTCTAAATGAACTGAAAGTAGCAGGAACAGAGAAGAACTACATGATGTTTTTATGGATAAAAACCAGAAAGGAAAGAACTCAAAATTAAAGTCAAACCTTTATAGTTTGAAGGATAGTATCAGTGACGAAGAGAAAATGAGCTGATGATTCTCTAAATCCACACCAGACTGTATATAATAGAGACATATTATATAGCATAGAGTGATTGAAGGATAATATATATTATGTGTATATATTATGTGTATATATTATGTTTTGTTTTCTTTGGAACAGTGTGTACAGTATGGGTTAAAAGATTTGTTTACGATACGTTCACAAGTGGACCTGTGATGCACACTGCACCATGTAAAGTATGGAAACGAGTTTGGCATGCATAATTGTGTTAAAATAATAACGTCTACATGCCTTGTGATGTGTTGCGTAGTCTGAAAATGACATCTTAAGACTAGATCCTTGTTCTAAAACTCGGCAGGATTACGATTTTTACAGCTGGATAAACGGTTAAAAGCATCTTTATCTACATTCCATAATTTACTCCATTTTACTTAAAATAAAACAGAAAATGAAGTAGTGAATTAAACATTAAAAAAATATTCTATTTATGAAATATTATTTTATTTTTTTGTTTATAATTCCATTTTTTCATTTTTTTTGGGGTCAAATTTTCATTTAAAAAAAAAATAAATTATGGAATGGAAATGGAGATGTCCTAACACTTCACATCCAATGATATTTTTTAATATTGACAAAATAAATGGCTAAAATTTTGTACACCTGATTTAATATAACTAAACAGTTCAATCTGACCATCCGACTTACGTATTGCATTGCGTATTTTGGAACATAACTCTAGATCTATTTGTTTAATGTCAAGATAACATCTAGGGGAAAATCGCATAAAAAATCTTGAAATTGGCACTCACTGACACTTTAAACCTTAAACTTTTACGACTATCACTTTAAACCTCCAAAGTGGCAATTATATCACAATAAACATTCAACTTGGCTAACTTGTAAATCAACCAAAAAGTTGACCTATAAAACAGGTAAACCTGATGATGTGTCAGTTTTTTTCAAAAATAATTATTATTTAATTAATAAAATAAACAAAAATTAAATAAAAATCAGAAAATTAAATAAAAAATCAGATAACTAAAATTAAAAATCAGAAAAAATTAAATAAATATTATAAAATAAATTAAAAAATCATAAAATTAAAAAAAAATAGAAAATTAGAAAAATAGAAAATGAAACAAAAAAATCACAAAATAAAAAATTAAAAAATCATAATATTCTCTTTTAAATTACAAGATTTTTTTAAATATATCATCTTTGACAATAACAATTCAAACATATCAGTGATGACGATGGTGGTTTCTCACATAATCATTATCAGTGACGTTTTTGACATATTCCTAACAATAGTTTCATCGTTGACCTATCTCTAACAATAGTTTCATCTTTGACATATCTACTTTTTAAATGATGATTATGAAAACATCGTTTTTAATGATGATGTCGAAAACTATCGTTAGAGATATGTCAAAAATTATCGTTAGAGATATGTCAAAAACGTCATTGTTAATGGTTATATGAAAAACCACCATCATCATCAGTGATATGTTTGAAATTGTTATTGTCAACTATTTGAAACAATAGATAGGTCAACGATGATGATGTTTATCACTTAAAAAGTAGATATGTCAAAGACGAAACTATCGTTAAAGATAGGTTAATGATGAAACTATCGTTACGAATATGTTAAAAACGTCATTGATAATGATTATGTGAGAAACCACCATCGTCATCACTGATATGTTTGAAATTGTTATTGTCAAAGATGATATATTTAAAAAAATCTTGTAATTTAAAAGAGAATATTATGATTTTTTAATTTTTAATTTAGTGATTTTTTGTTTAATTTTTTAATTTTTCTTATTTTAATTTATTTTTTTTTGATTTTTTGAATTTTGTTTTTTAATTTTATGATTTTTAATTTATTTTATAATATTTATTTAATTTTTTCTGATTTTTTGTTTTAGTTATCTGATTTTTTATTTAATTTTTCTGATTTTTATTTAATTTTTGTTTATTTTATTAATTAAATAATAATTATTTTCGGAAAAAAACTACACATCATCAGGTTTACCTGTTTTACAGGTCAACTTTTTGCTTGATGTACAAGTTAGCCAAGTTGAAGGTTTATTGTGATATAATTGCCACTTTGAAGGTTTAAAGTGATAGTCAAAAAAGTTCAAGGTTTAAAGTTTTAGTGAGTGCCACTTTGAAGGTTTTTTATGCGATTTTCCCTAACATCTAGACTATTATTAAAATGTTTTATAAGCATTATGGTCTTACTAATAAAATCACTAATCTTACCTAATCCACATAGGATTATATAATCAACTTGGATAATATTTTAAAATTATCAACTACACCAACTATAAACAATCACATTGTCACGTATCTACATAAACTATATGATTAATACACATGTATTAACTAAAACATATTAATAGTTAATATTATAACTATATTGTTTTGTGTCTAGAGAAATTCGACAACGAATATTAAAAAATAATCTGGTCCAAAAAAAGTTAATTGCATGTATAAACAAACAACTATCAATTAAATTGTATTGAGCATGCTAAATTGGACCCAATCAATTTTATTTGAAAGATATTGTTTTCTGTTTGGAAATGGCTGAGTTTTAGTGTTACACTATCGAATTTTAATGTCTAACCTACTTTTCTAACAATATAAATATAGATATGGTGTGAACTTCTATATAACACATTAATTAATACACTTATATAATTTTAATCATATAATTCATGTAATTAGTGATACATCAGTATCATAGAGATGTGTGACTGTGATGGTTTATATTTCAAATTTGGTGTAAGTGACAATAAATTCTTCTATTATTATGTTAGTGATAATCAAGAAAGACAAGATAAATAAATGAAGCTAGTAAGTTAGATTAAGATACTCTTTAAACCATTTTTAAAGCAGGGATTAGAGTGGGAAGAGTTAATGGAGAACAACTATAATTATTCGTTATTGAATATGCAACTGTTACAAATTCTACAATGACTTTGCCATAATCAAACTGTAATCTCGTACCAACATCTCTTACTGAACCAAACCAACTCACACATTTGTCACTTATTCAATAGACAAATGCTCTGCTTGATATCTAACCGACTCGAACAGTTCTGTTGATAAATAACGCTCTCCTCCACTGGGAAAAATCACCTGCAAACAAATCGATAACCAAGATAATTAACTCGGTTCAATTTCGGTTAAACAAAGCGAAAAAAACAAGAACTAGAAGCTGTATTTTCTCTCATATAGATCACACACAGACAAATAGATATGTTCCTCGAAAAATCAAATCGTCTAGCAAACACTTGATCTAATTTTAAATGGATTGCTAACAAAAAAAAAAAAATTGGCCCTTCAACCTTTGGGCCAATTGGCCGAGGGCCGGCGGTTCTGCTTACCACAACAAGTTTGCCTGCGTTTTCTGGCCGTTTAGCAACCTTCAATGCAGCAGCTGCTGCAGCCCCTGATGATATGCCCACCTAACCAAAATGAATAATAATGCATTTATCATCACAAGCTCCTGTTATCTTGTAATTTCCGGTTTATACTGACAAAAGTTAAACCAATTGTACCAATAATCCTTCTTTGAGAGCAAGAAGCTTGGCTGTTTCAATGGCTTCCTCACTTGTCACCTGAACAAAATAAGATTACAAGTCTCAGAAACATTGTTTCAAGATTCAAGAAAGTAGATGAATGTCGTCTACTTAACCTGAATGACTTCATCAACAATGCTTAAATCCAAATTGGTTGGAACGACACCAGGACCAATCCCCTGGATCAAATGTGGACCTACAAAATATATTGAAACAAAGATAATCAAGAACTCAAACCTGGACGAGAGACTTATGTTTTTTTCCTTGTCTCCTCACCTGGTTCTCCTCCACTAAGAACCGCACTTTCTGTAGGTTCCACCACACAAACCTGTTGTTCAAGATTGTAACATAGGTCATGATTGTTTGGATGATTTTTAGATTTTGGTTTTTAGTTTTTAGATTTTAGTTTTTAATTTTCGGTTTTTGATTTTGCATTTGATTATGTTTTTTTTGGAAAAACACCAATGGTGATTTTGGTTTTTGTTTACAGAGTTAATACAAAAAAAAATGATTGATGATTTTTCAGTTCTTAATGTTTAAATAATTATTTTTGTTTGAATTTGAAATATTAATTAATGTTCCAATAATACAAAATCTTACTACTTAAAATTTATTTATTCAATAAATTACTTTAAAATAAAAATAATGCAAACTAAAGAGATGACCATAATTCATATATATATATATATATATGAAAATGCATAATTAATGCAGTTAAAAGACAATACATAATTAAAAATTAGAATTTTAAACAAAATAAAAATTAATATAAAATTATTCTTTAATTTAAATACTATAAAAACAAAAAACAACAAAAAATATTCTAGTTTGCTGTAATAAGATTTTGTACCTTAATGTTTTTGTTCATCTTCTTAAGAAACCTCCCAGTTCCACTAACAGTTCCACCAGTTCCAGCACCAGCTACCAAAATATCTACTTCTCCTTCTGAATCTTTCCATATCTCTGGACCAGTGGTTCTGTAATGAATCTGCAAGAAACAATACATGGGTTCCAAGAAAGAGAAAAAACAAAGAGATACAAAAGAATAATGGATGGTTTTGTATATAGAACCTCAGGGTTCTCAGGGTTTAGAAACTGGTGTGGTATGTAACCACCAGGAGTCTTTCTTAATATCTCTTCTGCTTTCTCCAACATTCCTTTAATACCAATGTTCACATCTGTGAGATGAACCTCTGCACCTAATGCTCTCAGAATGATTCTCCTCTCTAAGCTCATCGTTGAAGGCATCAAAAGGATCACTCTATAGCCTTTTGCAGCTCCTATGCTGGCTAAACCAATCCCAGTGTTACCGCCCGTCGCCTCAATCAATGTACTCTACAAAAATGTAGAGATTATATGATTAGTTTAACCATATCTTAAAGGTGGTTAAGTACATGAGGGTGTGTAGATTTGTATTAATTATAAGTGTTTATATTATAACCTCTCCAGGAGTAATCAACCCTTTGTCTTCTGCATCTTTGATCATACTATAAGCGATTCTGTCTTTAATGCTAGAGCAAGGCTCCATCATCTCAAGCTTGGCAGCTATACGGGCCACACAACCATCAACAATCTTGTTCAGATACACCATTGGTGTGTTACCAATCAACTGTACAAAAATGCAAAAAACATATATTAAAGTGTTTAAACATATTCTTTATTCCAAGAAAGAAAATTGTATATAATAAACTAGAGATGTTTAATTTTACTTCAGTGACATCGTTCTTGATCATGTACCGTTCTTCCATGCTGGTTTATCTTGGGAACTCCTGCAAGAATTGGCCACAATCTACTTTATGGGCAACGTATAAAACAAAAATATGTAAGAAATGTTCAGAAAAAAATGTTGGACCTTCAAAGTTCTAACGAAAGTATCAATGATAGACCGACAAGTCTAAAACCACATACATACATTACATACATTTATATATATGTAGATTAGTATTGAGTGGTTGTACAACAGAATAGTATTATTATATGAATGGTTAAAAACTTTGGTAATAAAGGGAGAAAAAAACACAAGCAAGTCTCAATCTATCCGATTCTTGTTGTAAGACAATCTTTGAAATAACTCTTGACCTCACATGCAAACTGAGAAAACAATACCAATAATATTAATAAGTTCGTTTAGTAATATCGCAAACAAACCTAATGTAAGTCTAAAAGTTATAACCAAAAATGAGAAGTTAGCTCTGAAATTTGTGACTATATAGTTTTGTTTTATTATAAATGAAGAATAAGTTTATAACAAACTACACATCTTTGGATTGTCATTGAAGATTTCATTTATTGTGGTCTTTTTCAGTTCAATTATTGAGGAGAACTAGATAAAAAAATGGATGTATGCTGTAATGCTTAAGAAGCCATGTGGTGAAGACCACTAGTATGTGAATTGTGAAGCATGAAGACAAGTTTGTGCCCCTTAAAGTTGAAATGGACATCTAAGGCTATGCTTGAATGGAGACAACATCTACTTAAGGTTGTCCTTGAATGAAGACAACATATATGACTGTGATAAGAGTGGGGACTAAGCTGTAAGGCAACCGCCTTAATGTCACGAGCCACGCTTTTTTCTATTTGTTTTAAGAGAAGTAAAACAACAACAACAAAATCAAAAGGCGTTTCCAACATTCTTTCTTCAATGTCAAGATAACATCTATGGATATCCACATTTTCTCGTTCTTGAGGAGACGTGCAAACGCAAACGTTTGTCAACATCAGTATAGGGTGGTCATGAGCCTAAATAGGCATGATCATTCGAATATTCGTTCGGATACGGATCGGTTCTAAAGTTCTTCATCAAATACATGTGACAAAAGAGTTCTACTAGCAACTGCAACATAGATCAAATCTCAAGAAAGATGTGTCAATTGTCCATTAGACACAAACATTATTTGCTTATTTTTGTTTAATACTCCATCTATTTATTAAGTGTCACCGTAGAAATTTTTTTTTGTTACAAAATAAATGTCGTTTTTGACTTTCGATACAAAATTTATTAATTTTATATTGTAATTTATTTTTCTATTAGTTAAAATATGGTTAGATGTATATGTAACCGTGTTTTATATAAAAATATATAAAATTAATTGTTTTCTTAATCCATGTTCACAAAGAGAACACTTAAAATGAAACAGAGAGTGTATAAATAGCTAAGAGGCTTTTGTTTTTATTGAAGTAATGACTACCAAAAACTATAACCTAATAAACTAATAATACAAAGATTATTCACAACCCCACCATCATCACCCCTAATGGACAAAGATCCAATCAAGAAAAAGAAAAGAAAAGCAAAACTCTAAAAAAGACACTAGAAAGATTTCATCACCATCAAAAAAAATTACTCAGATTATTTAGGTTATAGCTTGCTAACTATACTTCACCACCATAACACAAGACAGCATCTTCATGTTCTACTTC
This sequence comes from Moricandia arvensis, assembly GCA_905132765.1. Taxonomy (NCBI): domain Eukaryota; kingdom Viridiplantae; phylum Streptophyta; class Magnoliopsida; order Brassicales; family Brassicaceae; genus Moricandia; species Moricandia arvensis. The sequence goes on along the minus strand of CAJHQP010001936.1, from coordinate 61,098 downwards.
TTCATCTTTCTAATAATATTTAGAATTTACAGGAACCCATTACAGTCTTCCTTATGCATCCATCTTCCCTTAGCCATTCTTCCTTCAAGCATCATCCTCCACTAGGCACTGTCACTTTCACGTTTTCAGAATCAACGTACACATGGAGGAGGTGGTTGTTATTACATTCCTCGAACTCAACCACATTGCTATCTTGGAACCCTATGATCTTCCCTGTTCGGTTCCAAATCTTCCATTCCTATACTTCTTCTTCAACCTACGAAGCTTCTCCACGAGCTGGTTCTTTCTTGTTGAACTCAAGCTGAAGCTTCGAGTTGATCAGCTCGTAAAACGGTGCCGTATGGGGCAGATGCGAGCTGCTGTTGCTGCACGGTGGCACTGGGCCATTGCAGGCATTAAGTGTGGTCCAGACTTGTTCCCGTGATGTGGTTGTTGCGGTTTAGTTTGAAGCCTGTTATGTCTTAAAAGTCAAAAGTCAACCGCGACCTCAGCTCAAGAAATAGCGTTTAGGCAAACGCGATTCTGTGTATTCGCGTTCAATGAAGTCGTGTTATGTTGACAGTAACGTCTTTACTTTTTGTTCGACTAACGTAAAATTTATCAAAATATAGTCAGAGCCAATGGTGGTATCCTTGTTCAACACGAAGTCTTTCCCATTATATGTTTACTAGCATGCTCATGGAGAGATGGTTGTTTAGCTTCTTCCATTACTGATGATAACTTTGGTGTAGTTTGAAGCAGAGGAGAAAAAATAAGAGAGAGAGTCCAAAGGTTGAGAGATTTGGGAGATACAGACTAACACGAGAAGCAATAGATGATGTGCGAGAGAAGAGAGAGAGGCCCCTTACCAACAGCACATACAATCCCAAATATTGGGAAAGTCTTGCTCAATCTTGTAATCAGAAAAAGCATTCTATGTCTTTAGCTAGAGTGCATCTCAAGTTGAAGTCCATGTCACCAAAACGCAATAATCAAAATCACACATCAGTCATAAGTGACCGAAAGAAGAAGTTAACGTTTAAGCTTCAATGGCTCAAAAGTGACTAGCAAGGAGACGAAGTTTTTAAATAAATGTATTCAGCAAAATCTTTTAGCACATGACTCTCTAAAGCTTAACGCATAATGCAAACCGAGACAGAACAAGTGTGACAATGACAAGCACAAAATCGAGATAAAAGAAGGGATGATGCAGAACAAAACCCAAATTGCTGCGGTTGTCTTCAACACCTCACTTCTTCTTGGGATCACCAGCCTTGGTCTACACAAACAGAGACAACAAAAAAACGTTAATAACAAAATTAGCACGAAACAAACAACAGCAAATGTTTAAGATGACAAGAAAGTGTTATCCTCTTTCACCTTCTTAACACCACGGATTTTCTTGGCCCTGTTCTTCCTCTCCTTAATCTGTTTCCTTGATTTCTCAATCTTGGTGTCAAGTCCATTCTGTCCAACACAACGAGATTCATTTTAGCTTGAAATAACTCAATGATTTGTGAGTCTGATACATCAAAAACCATCATAGTATGCTAGACTTAAAACTAGGCCATAGGTTTCCCTAGAGAGGAAGGAACACTGCTATCAAAGATGGTTGAAGTGGAAATAGTACGTACCCTGATGAGCCTGTACTTGGGCTCGAACTTCTTGGCACTCTCGACATTGTCATAGATCAAACCAAATCCAGAAGATTTACCACCTCCAAAGTGTGTTCTGAATTTGAATACAAAGATTGCATTTGGGTCCTTAACCTCGTACATCCTTGCCAACTTCTCCTTTAGCTCAGCCTTCAAGGAGATTCCAACCAAAAAAAAATCATAAGGTTCTAAAACCTCTATGAATTGGACAGGATTGTAAGAGACACGACCATGAACGTAAAGAACATACCTTTGAGACATTGGCTCTCCCTGGGTGAAGAACATCAATGACCTACATTCAAAACCCACCGTCACTAACTAATAACATAATCATATGAGTAACAAAATGGATGAAAGTTCCAAACTTTCGATAGCTTTCTGTGTTCAAAGTTCGTGCATTTGTTGAAATGTAACACCAGATTCGATCATACAATAAAAGGGAAGAATCAAGTTGCTACAGTACTAAACATTAGTACCAATGAATCTGCTCATTTAAGATTTTTCTATCTTTTATTATTTCAAGGAGACTTTACTACAAGACAGAAGTGTAAGGGACTGAAACTCACAAACTGCTTCCTGGAGAGAAGCCTGTTGGTCATGAACTTCCTGGTCCTGATGGTGACTGCTTTCTCTGCCATGGCTACTGCGACTCCTCCGAGCTCTCCGGTTGTGAAAATCGACGGGTTTGATACTATCTCGCTGCGGCTTCTGAAGCAGCAATACAAAACCCTAGCTGATAATATATAGCTCAGTATTTTTGTGTAGGTTTTTTTCTTACTGGGCTCTTGGTGGGCCATACTCTTTCTAGTGGGTCTTCTTAAATCCAATGCGTGGAAGAAAAATTTAAGTTGTTTGGTACATACAGATAAAACTGACGATTAAGCCCATTGGGCCTAAACAGAACTACTTTATTATACTTGAAACTTGTTTTCGTTGTTTTGTTTTGTTTGAATCCGTGTTTCACGTGTAAATCTATGATGATTTCTGTTAGGTTAACTTTTTCATTAGTTTTGTCTCAAGCATAGGTTAACTTATTAGCATCAAATGCATTTGCGTTAAAAGAATTTATGAAGTTAATTTAAAATAGACTGAAGATGTTTTTTATTTAAAAAATGAGCGTTAAATTAGTATAATACCGTCATTTCTTAATGAGTTATAGTAAAAGAATTACTATATTTTCATTGTTTGTAAACATTCTTTTCGGTAAAATAAAAAGTGATTTCACTTCTAAAAATCCAAACAATGTAAACAGTCACCGTCACTTTCAACTAAAATTGGATCCGACTGACATAATGTCTACTAAACATTAATGTAAATATTCAATAAGAAACATTATTGTAAACATTTCTAAATATAAATATGGGTAAATTTCTCAAATAGATTTTTAAAAATTTGTCGTGAAAATAGACCTCAAAAAAATGACTAAAATATATATTTTTATTTTAAAATATTTAATATTTTTTAATTTTAAAAAATTTTAAATTTCACCTTCAAAACCCTAACCATAACTTTTAATAAAATTTATTTTTGTCATTTTTAACTTGGGGATAAAAAAACATTTTAAGTCCATCTTAAATATTTCTCTATAAATACTAACACAAAAAAAAAACTAATGAACGCATCAAGAATCATAGATATGTCTCTTGTTGTTTCTTGTGAGTAAAGCTTCCCAAAGTTCGATGCTCATCTTGTTTGACATTTTTGATCCTTGAATCTCCTTTTGATCGGCAGTTGAATCCGATTGTTGCATTTGTAGCACATCGCAGTCTACGAAACGTGTGAAAAGAGAAAGGATCTGTAATCTGGAAGTGTATCACGTTACTTGACCCACAAGAAAACGTATTCCCTTCATCAGAGTGGGTTAATCCACCAGAAGTAAACTCCTCACACCGTCCATGCTTCTCTCCAGAGCCATATACGCAACACTGCATCATGCTTCTTCATCAGAGTGGTTCGAGGAGCAGTTGCAGAACATGCTCCCAAACTCGAGGCCTGCTCTCCAGTCAGGAATCAGTGAAGCAATCTCTCCATCTATCATGTTAGCTATCTTTGTCACATCACAATCCTCCATCTCCAGCTCTTCCACCATCTCTCCTGCAACGCTTATTGCTGTGTCAGTTTCCATGTCAAAAGGGAAGTATATGTTTCTCACAAGCCCTGCAAAAAAATTCAAAATGAAATGAAACTCTTTATGGAAACTTCTAGCTAGTCTCCTCTGTTCAAGAACCGACCAAAGATTGTGTCCTTTCGGTTTATAGAGTTTCACAAACCTTCCTTGTTAGCGATTCTGAGTCGCAGGAACAGTCCATCACTTCTATTTCTCTTCCCTTTTATACTTATATGAACATTATCATACTCTTCTGCGTCTTCATCTCCATGATAAGGCCATTGGTTTACAATATTGTGGGTGTAGTAACCGTTTGAGTAGTGAGGATGATCAAAATAGTTTTCTTTGGTTTCAGATTCACTTTGGTCTATACGAAGAAAATGGTCGTTTAGTAGTTCACTAGCTGAGAGTCTAAGCAATGCACTAGCCAAGCATTTCTCTATAAACCCTCTAACCTCAAGATCCTTGACCTTGTCTAATGAGTTTGGTTTCTTGCCCTGAGAAAGAGAATGTTAAAGTCTTAAACTCAAATAAAATCTTCTGACAGAAAGACTTATATCCCTGATAGTGGTTTGATTCTATTAGGAACATCGACCCACATCAAAAGTTGTGGAAATAATCTTAAATAATCTATAAAAAAAAAAGATAGGTCAATCCACTTATTATCAATTCGTTTTATTATCAATTCGTTTTAGATCGAAAACTCATCTAACTTTATAGGTTCTCACCGCTATAACTCTTTTGTAAATCTGAGCAGGGTGAGTACACTCGCTGTACGGGTAATCAAACGTTACCATTTCCAAAATACACATCCCAAACGAGTATATATCTACTAACTCGTTATATTCTTCTTCATAGACTTCAGGAGCCATGAACTCTGGTGTCCCTAAGAGTCCATGAAAAAAACTCTCAGCATCACAGTCCAATTATAAACTCAGAAGAAATGAAGTTATTGCATACCAACACAATGAGCAGCATGGGAGTTTTGTAAGATAGCAGCAAGACCAAGATCACCAATCTTGACTTCTCCTTGGTTCCCATTAACAAAAATGTTGTCACACTTGAGGTCTCTGTGTATCACTGGAGGGTCATGAGTATGGATATAGTTTAAGCCACTCAAAATCTGTCTACACCAATGCTTCACCGCTCTTATGTTCACTCTCTTGTGCTTTAGCCTATACCTTCATTCACTAGAGTATAAGAACCAATAACATCTTTATTGTTTAGACATGAGATAGATATACAATCTTACTGTCTTAAGGTACCAGAAGTGAACATTTCAGTGATGAAGTTAATGTTTCGATTCTCGGTATCGACCCAAGAAGTGTAGAACTTCATGATGCTCTTGTGTTTTAAGGTTTTGAGGAGATGTATCTCACAGTAGAGCCTCTCCAGTTCTTGAGGACTATGCAAGAAGTTATGGAGCTTTACTTGGTTCCATGCTACTTCTATACCTTCATACTCATCAAATCCTCTGTAACTGCAATATCCAAATAACAGAACCACAAAACAGTTTTGTCTATTTCAAAATCACTAAAGCAAGGTTTTAAGTTTTAAGATAGAGAGATTGGATTCTTACACAATCTTTGAAGATCCTTTACCAAGAACTTCACTGTTCTGCTGCAATAAGAACATACAAGAACCTCAGCAACACAAAAGAGATGATCAACTTATTGAGACTGAGAGTTTAGAGAGAGAGAGAAGTTTACTCTTCCATATCTTCCACTAGGATCATATTCAACTAACTCAGAGTGATCTGGTTCAAGATGGCTGAGATGGTTCATCATTTTCCTAGGTAGAATTTAAAAAAAGAGCTATACATAAAAATGAAATATAAAGAAAGCCTCAAATATATGTAGTAATGTTTTTGGTTAACTTAATTATAATCATCTTTTTGCTTTATGTAATTGTTCTCGAGTTGTTCTTACAGAGAAACATAACTATCTCATGAATGATGTAGGTAGGCAAAGGCAGATGCAAGACGCACAGAGCTTGGTCCAAACGTGAAACAAATGCTTTATCTTTTTTTTTCTTTCTTTAATCTTTAACGAATAAATGTTGGATTAAACTATATTTCCTAAAGATGTACATCTACCCATCTTTATATATTAAAATGCATTTTTTGAGAAATATATTAAAATACATTTTCCTAAGATATCTACACAGCTTTATATCAAAAGATATATGAAGGATACATGAAAGAAATGTTTTATTTTATTATACCTATTAATATTAATGCACAGTGGTTTGCATTAGTGTGTTATATTATCACTCAGATTTAAACTCGTATATTGCATATTATGAATTTAAAATATATGTGTCACAATTAGAAAATTATATAATGAAATTAGTTATATCATTAATGAACATTTAACACAGATGAAACTTGTTGCATATCAGATGAATAATACCAAAAATATAGAATATATAAAATATTATCTCTGTTTTATTAGATGAAATTTTAGCATTTTGTTTATAAATTAAGAACTATTTAACTGTTTTCATTTTTAAACAAAAATATCATTTAATTACTCATCTAACCACAATTCGACAAATAATGAAATAACCGACAGTATACCAATCATCATAGAACCTAAAAAGTTATACCGAAAATAAAAGCATCATCTAACTTGAAACAAATAAATTTCTAAAACATCAAGAATTAAATAGGAAAAAACAGGTTTTACAAGATATTAATATATGATTACAGAAAGATGGTTGCAAGAAATTAACAGTGTAATTATTCAACTTTCTAAAATTCAAATTCATTAAATGATATAATTTGCAACTCTATGTTGTTACAAACTATAGGTTAACATGTTCTCGGAAAAACTTATAGGTTAACTTAAAGGGACTTAAAAGATGAATGCATATGAGTTTCTACAAAACATTATGCAGTTAAGTTTCTTATATGAGTTTAAAAACATGGCAAGTAAGATTAAAACAAACATCTTAGAAAGTTTTTGTTAGATATATTTACGATTACCTTATAGGCTTATAGTGAAATGCGATAGTGGAATCACGTCGATTAACACGCTGTCCAACTACTTCTACTACGAGATATTTTTTGTAAATTGTTTATATTTGTTTCATTCTTTTCTATGCTAATCTTTGTCGTAAGTGACAAAGTAAATATGATTAAGATAAGCATCAAGATGAAGAAGACACTTTAGACTTTACAGCTAATGATAAATTTTTAAAAATGTTACCGTTTATTTGAGCTTTGTTTCACCACCATGGTTGTTACTCTTATACTAATTATGGGTTTATTAATCATCAATGTTACATTACATCTCGTGGAAATGGTAAAGAATAAACTCAATTATACACTATCATAATAGAAATCTCATTTCACTCGATCTTAAAAAAACTTCCAATATCAACAAAGGATGTGGAAATTCACACTAACACTTCTTCTTTTTTTTTTCTATAAACATGTAGGTACATTGAAAAAAAATGTAGATACATTGATGAACACTGAGCGATATATTCGATCATTAAATTTGTTTAAAGTAAAAATGCAACCTGTATTTTTACTTCCAGTGATTCAATATAAGTCATTTAATTCTTCAAGCAGTGTCGAGGGAGTATATCCATTAAAGAAAGAGTAATTCTTTTGAGTGTAAACATTTTCACCTGAATCTTCATCATTTTTTATACTATTAACATGTGGTGATCAAGCATGGAAGAGTACAAAAAGAAAAAACCATGCATGTCACAACTAAGAAGCTAGTGAACGATGAACTTATAAACTTAGGATCACTACTCTTTAATGGACCTTGTCAATATATGCGTTTGAATCTGGTTGATGACAAAGACAAGATTAGTATAAATCACTAAGAGTATCATTTTATCTTTCTTGTTGATGAAACTTGATATTCGCTAAATAGTAAAATCGAGTATTCAATTGATGTAGGCCATATACTAGTCCATGCAGAAAACCTTAAAGTTCACGTTAACGTCGGTCGATCGGTTAAAAAGCATATTGATAACGTGTAATAAGCAGATACAAGTTTATTATCGATGCAATATCACAATATGACATGCCATATGTCCAATTTCGATTCTCTAGATTTGTACGGAAACCAATCAATTCATGTGCCTCAATCTTATGAAATTAAAGGTACGTTCATTGTTTGTTAATTTTTGTTTTACTGATGGATTTTTGGTGGTAGAGTTGTCATTAAAGATGTGTTGCAAATTGCGATACTACTTTATATAAAATTATTATTCCTAGCATGTAGATATTAAACGCAAAACTACAAAGTTATAACTAATTTATTATTTCAGTCACCAACAAATTTAGTTTTTAGTAATAAAATATTTTATTTTATTTTCTTTTCTTTCTGTTATTCATGTGCACCTAATACTATACATGTAAAAGGAATAAAAAACAAAGATATTCAAGAAAAAGACTCAGAAAGTCCAAGAAAGATGGCCCAAAATTTGGGTTGTAACGCATGACAACTACTCCATGGACAAGAATACACGTGAATACCATTTCCTTCCATACTTATAAAACCAAATTTACTTTCTTAGACTTTTTAATATATATGATCATGGACATACATGATCGTAGTGACCAATAAATTATCATATTTGGTCAGAAATATTGTTATATGTATATTATTGTTATACAAATTAATGGATTTGGATCTATCGACAGAGACATTGTAATTAAGGCAAACAACATAGTTTTGGAGTTTTGTAAAACACATTATTCTTAATCGGAAACACATTAAACTATTCACCATATGATCTCTGGACTCCGGATCCAACCAACCAATGACATAGCTTTTTATTAGAATATTAACAACAACAACAAAACAACTAGAGAGAGATAGAAAAGGGCTAATTTGAGAGAGAGAGATAATGGTTGTAATGATGATGATGAAGCTGGCAGATTATGATAAATTATACTTAATTCTTTTTTATATTATTCTTTTTTCGAGTTGTGATGAATTCTTGTAGTTGAAGCATAAAATTTGGTCGAGCCAAAGCACTGCAATTTGGACCATCATCATCCATCAAAACCAATATCAATAGTGTTTTCTTATAAATATCATTTATGTGTGTACTTACAGTTGGAAGATGAAACTCCTATGTATGATTGTCATTATTAATAAAATTGTAGTAAATGATACCTAATGTCTTTAAAGTCATGCATATGCGGAATGGCTAAAATTATAAGACCAAAGTCTATTTTTCGAAATTTATAATAAAATGGCGTGTGGACTTACATATTATAGAAATCGTGCTTGCATTTTTGAATATTCGATTGAACCATTGAATCTTGAAGTTGCTAATTATTTTATTGGCTTCAGTATATTATCTTGGATCTCTTTGCCGAGACAGCAATCTCAGAGCTGCCTAACCACTACTGTCATGCTCATTTTATAAGTTGTTATCTACCTAATTTGGAAAGAAAGGAATACAAATATCTTCAAAAAATTATTTTCCTTCCTGAGTTATATTATTACTTTCCTTGTTGTAAAGTGTCACTTTAACATTTTTATATAAATTAACAAAATAATTGAAATACATTATTTTTTTATCTTTGATATCTACCAAAATATTTAAGATAAATAAAATTACTTATAAAATCACAAGTATTAAACTTAAAATAACTATAGATTGCATTAAAATTCAAAAATAAATTTTATCAAAAATGTGGAAAAAACATTTTTTTTAAAAAAAATAGAGAGAATGTAAATTTTGTTTATTACCGTGTGAGTATTTCCTACGCGGCCATTGATAGTTAGAAAATGAAGAAAAATGTTATCTTTTTCTTCAAAATTTTTTTATTTAATTTTATGTAATTAATAGTTTAATCTGTATAATTGAAAACAGAAACAATATAATTCTTACATTTTTGACTAAAATATAATTCTTACATTTTTTCCCAAAAGACTTTGACCAAAATCCTAAAAATTCCAAAAATACAATAGAAAGTGGAAATTTCATACAAATTGTCATCAAAATAAATACCCCACACAAATACAAATACCTGATCTTCAAAAATATGTGAACCAAAACTATCTAAGAAAATAATTCATACAAAAAATAGCAAAGTCTTCACTTTCAATATTCAATTCAGTTTGTTTGTTTGGTAAAGTTCTCTCTTCTCACCGGATGTCAATTCATGCCGACTCAATTTCTAGTTAGGTTTTTATTACACGGTTTTACATACTGTAATAAAAACACTGAGAGTGAAAGGAGTCTCCTTTTTGTCTCTATCTATCTCCATTCTCAGTTTTTTATCGAGAAAAAAATATTCTTCCTTTACTTTGGCGATTTGCTCTCTCTATCTCTCTCCTTACTCTCCGGCTTTATCAAAACCTCTTTCCTTGGAGACAACGGATCCAATCAACGAGACTTGTGTGAGACTTCTTCAGATTCCGATGCGTTCTTGATTCATCCTGTCTCTTTAGGTAAACAAAGTTTACTTTTTTCCTTCTGGGTTTCTTCTTCTCGACTCGTAGATTACGCCATTGTCTTAATCAAGTTCATCTGTGTTGAAAGTTCTTAGCTTTACGCAGCTTGCACACCAAGTGTTCGGTGAAATTCCGCAGAGAGTGGAATTGAAAGTTTTTTTTTATAGAGATGAAGGATTTTCCTTCTTGCTTTGGTGAAAATGGAGTTCAAGTTGCGGATTCATCGTCTTCAAACTCCGGGAAGAACGCTCAGAATCTGGTTACTTGCATCTACCAGTGTCGTATTCGAGGAAGGAGTTGTTTGATCACTGTGACATGGGCCAAGACTCTGATGGGTCAGAGTGTGACCGTTGGTGTTGATGATTCTTGTAACCAGAATCTCTGTAAAGTCGAGATTAAGCCTTGGCTGTTCACTAAACGAAAAGGGTCGAAGAGCTTAGAGGCGTATTCGTGTGGTATTGATGTTTTTTGGGATCTTTCGTCTGCGAAGTTTGGATCAGGACCTGAAGCTTTAGGAGGATTCTATGTGGGTGTTGTTGTAGACAAGGAGATGGTTCTGCTTCTCGGTGATATGAAGAAAGAAGCTTTCAAGAAGATGAATGTTCCACCTTCATCTCTAGGAGCGGTGTTCATCGCCAAGAAAGAGCATGTCTTTGGTAAGAGAGAGTTTGCAACAAAGGCTCAGCTTTGTTCAGATGGGTTTAAAATACATGATCTCGTGATTGAATGTGACACGAGTGTCACTGATCCTTGTCTCATTGTTCGTGTGGATGGGAAGACGTTGTTGCAGGTGAAGCGGCTTAAGTGGAAGTTTCGTGGAAACGATACAATAGTTGTTAATAAAATGGCTGTGGAAGTTCTATGGGATGTTCATAGTTGGCTCTTTGGGATGCCTTCTTCAGCGGGAAACGCAGTGTTCATGTTCAGGACTTGTCAATCTTCTTCGGATAAGAGCTTGTCTTTCTCACGGGACATCATGGCAACAACAACAGCAAACTCCAAGTCTCAAAGTTCTGGTTTTGCGTTGATTCTGTACGCTTGGAAGAACGAGTAGCAAAACCTTAAAAGCTTCTGTTGATTCCTTATCTACATTTGTTATTTATAGCATGAGTAATGAGTTGATTCGTAATTGGTTTCTGCAAATATAACATTCCTTACACAATGCTGGAACCTGATCAGTCTTGTATTGCGCCATCTCTGTATACATGAGTTTCTTTGTTAGCTTTTTGACGTTGCTCAAGTTTGTTTGTATACTAGAACCAGTTAGAACCAAACAGACTAGTCATACATCAAGTTTATTTGTATACTACACAGTTAATCAGATGCCATGTATATAACCAAAGCAAGCCAAACCAAAGTAGATATGATAACTAATTTTTATAAACTAAACTACCAAAAAAAAAAATTGAAATCTGAATTGAACACCTCTTTTCAATATTGATGTTCTTTGTGCTGTCAAACGTTACAATTTTCTTGTACATATATCTACAGGCCATATAAAAAACGACATGCTGTTTAGAAGATTAATAAAACGTTATGTAGTTTTTCAGTGCAACGTGTAGCAGATGTTTCGACCGTCCGATCAAACTGAAACTGCCGCAAGTCCAGATCATCATCATCATTATCCAAACTCGACGATAAAACAACCATATAAGAAGAAGAGATAACTCTGTGAGTGGAAACTCAACTCTTCGCCACAGGGAAACAATGGCGTCTTTGGCTCAGCAATTCACAGGGCTGAGATGCTCTCCACTCTCTACCTCCTCTAGGCTATCGAGAAGAGCCGCTAAGAACTTCCCGCTTAACAAATCCGCCTCTGTTTCTCGGACGATCGTCGCAGCGGTTGCGATGTCTAGCGGGCAGACGAGAGAGAGGCTCGAGCTTAAGAAGATGTTCGAAGACGCTTACGAGCGTTGCAGAACTGCTCCCATGGAAGGCGTCGCTTTCACTGTAGACGATTTCGCAGCTGCTATCGAACAATACGACTTCAATTCTGAAATCGGCACTAGGGTTTGTCTTTCCTTTACAATATCTATGTGGGGTTTGAGAAAAGTTTCGAGCTTTGACTTGAGTTCGAGCTGTTGTTGTATAGACCAAACTAGTTCAGTTATGTTTTTCTTTACAATATCTATGTGGGTTTTGAGAAAAGTTTCGAACTTTGAGTTGTAATCATGTTGCTTGAGTTCGAGGTGTTGTTGTATAGACCAAGCTAGTTTTGTTATGTTCTCCTTGACAATATCTCTGTTGGGTTTGAGAAAAGTTTTGAACTTTGAGCTGTAATCGTGTTGCTTGAGTTTGAGCTGTTGTTGTGTTAGACCAAACTAGTTTAGTTATGTTCTCATTTACATATCTTTGTGGGATTTGAGAAAAGTTTCGGACGTTGACTTGAGTTCGAGCTGTTGTTGTATTAGACCAAACTAGTTCAGTTATGTTCTCCTTTACGATACCTTTGTGGGGTTTGAGAAAAGTTTCGGACTTTGAGCTGTAATAATTGCTTGAGTTCGAGCTGCTGTTGTATTAGACCAAACTAGTTTAGTTATGTTCTCCTTTACAATATCTCTGTGGGTTTTGAGAAAAGTTTCGAAATTTGACTTGTAATCGTTGCTTGAGATCTACCTGTTGTTGTATACACCAAACTAGTTCAGTTATGTTCTACTTTACAATATCTTTGTGGGCTTTTAAGAAAAGTTTCGAACTTTGAGCTTTAATCATTGCTTAAGTTTAGGTCGAGAAACTTGAGTATGAACGACATTGTTTGGTTTTGCAATCGTTGTGTGTCATTTTGTGGTTATGACACTGTTTCAGGTGAAAGGAACGGTGTTCAAGACCGATGCAAATGGTGCATTAGTCGACATTTCTGCGAAATCATCGGCCTACTTGTCGGTTGAACAGGCTTGCATTCACAGAATCAAGCATGTGGAAGAAGCTGGTATAGTTCCTGGTATGGTGGAGGAGTTTGTCATCATTGGTGAGAACGAGAGTGATGACAGTTTGCTATTGAGCTTAAGGATGATTCAGTATGAACTTGCTTGGGAACGATGTAGGCAGCTTCAGGCTGAGGATGTTGTTGTTAAGGCTAAGGTACGGTTTTGAAACTTCTTTGCTTCTCCTTTGGTCTCTCTGGTTAACAATGTCTAGGGATTGGATTGTATGTGTAGGTTATTGGCGCTAACAAAGGTGGATTGGTTGCTATGGTGGAGGGTCTTCGTGGGTTTGTGCCGTTTTCGCAGATATCATCGGTTAGTAGTGTCTCAGAACTGTTTTGAGATAAAGATAAAACCTGATTCATGATGTGTGTTTTATCTACATTTGGTTCTGTCAGAAAGCACCAGCGGAAGAGCTTCTTGATAAAGAGATACCTCTCAAGTTTGTGGAGGTTGATGAGGAACAAACAAAGCTTGTCCTCAGCAACCGTAAAGCTGTAGCGGACAGCCAAGCTCAGCTTGGAATTGGATCTGTGGTCCTTGGAGTTGTTCAGAGCTTGAAACCTTATGGTGCCTTCATTGACATTGGCGGAATCAATGGGCTTCTCCATGTTAGTCAGATCAGTCATGACCGTGTCTCAGATATCGCTACTGTTCTTCAGCCCGGTGACACTCTTAAGGTCTCTTTACCACTGATACTCTTAAGACTCTTTTTATATTCGGATGTTACCTAACTTATAATGTTAACAGGTTATGATACTGAGCCATGACCGTGACAGAGGAAGAGTAAGTCTCTCCACAAAGAAGCTGGAGCCGACACCTGGTGATATGATTCGCAACCCAAAACTCGTTTTCGAGAAGGTAAACTGAAGTACTCTCTCAATTCCCTCTATGGTCAGTCTCTCAATCCTTTTTACTACTTTTCTGTTTGTCTCAAGGCTGAGGAGATGGCTCAGACGTTCAGACAGAGAATCGCCCAAGCAGAAGCTATGGCCCGTGCAGACATGCTTCGCTTCCAACCTGAGGTATGACTCTATCCACTTGCCTTGTGTTGGGTTTTGTCTTGTTTACCAGATTGGATTGTGATCAATATAGCATGAGATAAGCAGAGAAGCTTTGGTTTTGGTTGAGGATAGTGATAAGTTAATGTTGATGTATGTTTAAGCAGAGTGGACTGACGCTGAGTTCTGAAGGGATACTAGGACCACTCGGATCTGACTTGCCAGATGATGGAGTAGATCTCACCGTTGGCGACATTCCTCCTGCCGTTGATCTTTAGATTTTAAAAGCATTTTTTTTTGTTTTTGGCGTTTTCATAGACAAAGACACATCCTGGAGCTTAATGTAATACTGTAAGAACTTATGTGTATGTTTCATCGATATTTCTATTGCAATGTCCAAAAGTTGTTCAGAAAGCTTTGCTCGAGCCGGACTGACCCAAACGTATCACAACCTGGCCTCAGTTATATAGCAATAACGGAAGTTATAAGAAGTGATTGCTAATTTGGTTAAAGTAAGTCCATTGATGGATGGTTTTGTAAAGATGCATGATGAAGTTCAGAGAACTTTTTCGTGAAAACAGGGATGCAACATACATCAAGTCCCAGAGGTTAAGGAAAGGCGTAAAAAGAATGTCATCACTGAAGTTTCATTTGATGTTTACATTTAGTTAATAGAAGCGTGTGCTTTGCTGCATTAAAAGCCTATTTCATTGTGTCCATGGCCTAAAAGAGGATGATCTTCATTCTTCACACATACATACACTCTAGCCGAAGAAGAAAACCAAATCAATCAAGCAAACCGGAACTCAGTTTAGACACTCTGCAAAGAATGTGATAAAATCCCTTAAGAAACTAGTACAAGGTTCACTTCTCTAAATACCACAAAACAAGAATACTTACAGCATAGAAAGAAGAAGAAGAATCTTCACATTCAGACATCATCGAGTCTTCTCTTGGACTGAAGAGCTAAACGAGCATCTCTCTCTTTCTCAAACTGTCTGTAATCAGCTCTCTCCAAGAAAGAAACCTTGTCGAGATACTTATCCGAGCTCTTCTTGTACTTATCTAGCTCATCTTCAACACCTTTGTTCTCCTCCTTATACTCTCCCCAATCTTTCTTCGTCTTGTCCAAAACACTCAGCTTCTGTTTCTTTTTTATCTGCTCAAGAACCGCATCAACCCCTGAAGTCGCCATCGCAGAGGTAGAGGAGGAGGAGGCTTCCTTTGAACCCGCTTCCACTAACCTCTTCACTTCAATTTCTTGACCAGCAAAGTCTTTGACCTCTGTTATCTGCAATTTACAGATAACACAAAAGATTGTAGCCTACACAGTCCATCTTCCAAACACTAAAGACAGCCCGGAGATCTTAGATCCTAACGTTAATCATACACAACCCATACTCTTAGCTCAAAACAGCAGGGAGATCTTAGATTCCGACGTTACCGAGGCAAAGGACATTCATATTAACGTAAAGACAAAGACTTTAATCACACAAAATCCATCCTCTTAGTTCAAAACAGCTGAGAGATCTTAGACTCTAACGTTACCGACGTAAAGCACAGTCATATTAACGTAAAGACAGAGACTTTAAGTTTAATCACACACAACACATCCTCTTAGTTCAAAACAGCTGAGAGGATCTTAGATTCCAACGTTACCGAGGCAAAGCACATTCATATTAACGTAAAGACAGAGACTTTAATCACACACAACCCATCCTCTTAGTTCAAAACAGCTGAGAGATCTTAGATTCTAACGTTACCGAGGCAAAGCACATTCATATTAACTTAAAGACAGAGACGTTGATCACGCACAATACATCCTCTTAGTTCAAAACAGCTGAGAGATCTTCGATTCTAACTACACAGAGTCAAACACACACAAAAGGTCAAAGCTTTTTTTTTTTTGTTCTGACCTCAATCTTGCCACGGCTCGAAGCAGCAGCAGCGGTTGCGGTTGCGTTTCTAACAGCAGCTAGAGCAGCTGCAGCAATGCGCTTATCCTCCTCGCTACAGCTACTAACCAAAACGCTATCTTCCTGTTGTACAATCTTCTGCTTCTTCTTCGCATCAATACCAAGATAACTTTTCCAATTCTGTGAATCGAAAGGATCAAACTTTTGACATCTCTGACGATAGTATAGCAATAAGAAGAGTACAGGAGAGAAGAGTCTCACGCTGTTAGCTGATTTTTTAGCAGAAGGAGAAGAGTTTGAGGTCTTTGAGACGAGATTGAATCGCTTGTTTGGTACTCCTTCGTTCATTCGTTCCCAGATCTCCGAAACTTTCTTGGAGACACTGCTTGAACTAGTTTTCTCAGGTGAGTTTCTCTTTGTTTGCTCAGGAGACGCCATGCTTAGATTCGTTATAGGGGAAACGAGTTGAATGTTAGGTGTTTGTATCTCACGGGATAGATTCTTCTAGGGCTCTTGATAGAAGTGGAGAACAGATGAGAAGAAGAAGAAGAAGAAACAGAGAGAAGATGGCGGAGAAGATAATGGGCTTAAACAGAAAGAAAAGAAATAATAATGAAACGGCCCAACAAGGCCCATGTTCATACTGTGATTAGCCTCCTATTCTCAAAAACAGTGATGTTGGTGGTAACTTTGCTTATGCAATAGACCCAATGGATGTTGATACTCTTGTACTAGGTTGATTAGTATTTCAAAGATCATATAGATTTTTTCTAGACAATATTGTTTAGTTTGTTATGAAATAGTACGAAAGCAGCAAAAGGAACAGTACGAAAGCAGCAAAAGGAACAGTATAAAGAAGCAGCTTTCGTTGATTTATATAAAAAGATGTGGGGCCCACTGTCACTATTTGCACAGTAACTCAACTTTTTATTTTCTATATATACGTTCATTGCGATTGTAACCTCACCTCATCCCTTCTCCTCTTTTCTCTGTAATAGTTCTTCTTATATAAGAGTTATCTCCTTCTTACGGGTATAAAATTTTGCCCCTATTCAAATTTCGAGATACTATAAATTTGTAAGTTATTTCATAACACGTTATCAGCACGATCACTCTGCGATTCGGTAAAGTTTATATGTATCATATTTACCCTGCTATAATGGCCGGTATACCGCCTTTATTACTATTTATTATTTTATAGTAATTGTTTTAATTCATATTAATTATATATATTAATGTGGGCGGTATGTCGCCCCGTTAAGATTATTAAATATACTATAAATATAATATAGGCTTGGCTTTGCCGCCATATAATTTATATTATTTATCTATATTAATGTAGGCGGTATGTCGCCTCGTTAATAAACCTTAATTGCTAAATATGCTATGACTATTGGCTTGGCTCCGCCGCCGCATAATTTATTTATTTGCATAATATTGGCTTGGCTCTGCCACCGCATAATTTATTTATCTGCATAATATAGGCTTGGCTCCGCCGCCGCATAATTTATTTATTATATAATATTGGTCTGGCTCTGCCGCCACATTATTTGTTTAATGTTTTGACAGAAATAATTCTATCACTAGAATAAATATTGATATTTGCATATTATGAATATTATATAAATATTTGGTCGCTTATGTAAAATATTTTGAAATTTATTGATTCTGGTTGACTGCTTATTACGATATTTTCAGACTGATTTTTGGTTCAAACATTTTAATCCCAACGGTCACAAAGAAATTTTTTAAAAATCCCCCCTTTTCCAACGGTCATGAACAGTGTTTTTTCACCTATAAATACACTCATCCTTCATTCATTCAACTCATCCAAAACATTTCATCTCCTCCCAAATATTTCCAAATCGCTCTCATCCGATTTTCTTTGCAAGAATGATGATTCGGCTATTTTTGATTTTATGCGCGATTTTTATTTTTACTTCCATGTATTTGATTTATCTTGGAGGAGTTAATGCTGAAAATTTTGGCATTAATATCTATTTATGTTTTTATGCATTATTTCTCCTTGTAATCGCATGTAAGATTAATGTGTATGGTTTCTAAATTATGAAACTCTAATAAAATTATTATTTTATGTTTTAGAAATCCAAGGAAATTTTCGAAAAAAAAAAAAAAAAAAAAAAAAAAAAATCGAAAAAGAAAAAATTTCGAAAAAAAAAAAAAAAAAAAAATCGAAAAATATATATCGAAAATCATTTTGAAAAAAAAAAATGAATGAAAATAATAAAATCATAAAATCTATATTATAATTATATGATTCTTATTTTATAAAGATGAGTACAAAAGATTAAAGAGTATAGTTGCCTAGTTAAAAGAACTATGGCCAAGGCAATGCCTAAAAGGCTAGAGAGATCCAAATGATCTATATTCACCCATGAGACCCATTGAATTATAAAGATTAAGTATAAATGGTTTCCCCAAATGAGAAACAATGGGTAAGAAAGGAATAAATAGGATTCCTACGAAAGATTTGAAATAAAAACCGCCCAAAACTATACTTATGTACTCTACTGATCTAAACTATGCTAAGGATCAGTATGTTAAGAGGCAAAAAGAGCCATGGATACCCAAATTGGTATACCCACGAAATTACACTTAATGGCATGACTGGATTAGCCATCCATGTCTAAAAACTTGATTGCTATTGCAAAGGCACCAGCGTTATCCCATAAGATCTCACGTTGTGTAACATGTACACAAGGGAAACTCATTAGGCTTTATTGTCCTAAGCATCACGAAAAATAAGTATGTTCATGAGGGGGAGTGAGGATTAAACCCAGTGATACATGACCATACAAGAAAATTCGCGTAACATGAGTTGTAACCATGTCATAAAAGGCTTAGAGATTTAGGTTCTCTTGGTGATAAATCACCCAAGTCCAGCCTAATGCTTAGGGACATTATGAATTTACATGTACAATGCAATGTATGCATCATGCCATATAAGTGAGCATATATATTCCCATCTTAGATTGAATACGGGTCATAAAGCCAGACATATACCATCTTGAGATTTTTATTAAACAAACCACCACATACATATGTGCCGTCTAAGATGGAACCTCTGAAGAGGATTGGGAATATATGTTGGATAAGTATGTCTTTCTCCACGAGTATTAAAGAAACCTTGAGCCAAATATGGGTGATCAGATTGTGGCTAGGTACACGGATTGCATGATTATGAATCCCACTATCCAACATCAGAAGGAGAAAGATATAAGCTGGATATGATAAGAAAAAGAGAATGGTACTGACCATCATTGTCTTGGCAAGATCCTCGGACCAGAGAATGAGTTTTAAGACGTCTAAAGAAAGAAAAGATTATGCAAAGCTAGCTAAATTAGATGCCAGACACATCGACCCGAGAAATGAAAAGAAAAAGGTCATACCAGCTTAGCACCAAACGAATTTGATGTCCTAGAAGAGACACAACCAAGTTGCTACAGAGTCTATAAGAGATAGACCAATATGTTCCATAATAAAAGGAACCTCAGAAAAGAGAAAAGGTGCATAAAATATGAAATCTGAGGTTAATAGGGAAACCATACCAGACATAGAAATAAGGCCGGCCGACTGAAACATCTAAGGTACCAGACCATGTAGCTTGGGACGCCAAGCTACTAGGTATTGAAGGTCCTAGATAAAAAGATCTCAAATCGATTAGATCATGTTTGGAATACAATGGAACGCAGAAAGGGTATCGATACCAATGATGTATTTACATATAAAAATGCGCAAGATAAGTAGCACTTGACCATAGAGATATATGCGAGGATCATGAACCCACGTAAGAGTACTCATAAAGATAAAAAGAAATCGTGGGGTCAGAATATATATTGGTTATGACTCTCCATTCGATAATAAGATATCTAGAACCACAAACTGGTGATGTTTTTACGGCACGATTCGCTGATTGCCATTTCAATGAAGAAGAATTCTCAAATCTAGGGGGAGATAACAATAAAGTAGGAAAAGAAATCAAATGGAATGTGCCATCCTTATTACACCTAGATCCTCCTACGATACAGTCAGAACTAGAAGTTCGACGTATCATGCATTTACAAAATATAGCAAATCAACTACCTGATGCATTTGCCGATACCAAAATGGTAACTAAATCTCACATACCCGCTGCAAATACTCCTGCTCGCATTGAAATACCACAAAAGTGTGGAATGGCAGTTGATACACGTGAATCAAAAACACGTTTAAAACGCGGTAGACCTTTTGGTTCAAAGGATAAAAATCCTAGAAAACGAAAGGAAGTTGAAAGGCATGATACCTCCGGAATAACAGAAAATGTTCTTGAGAGAGAAGATAATGAATCTAACGACAATACAAAGCATCATGAATCTGAAGAAAATCATGAGATTTCTATTAATTACATCCATAATAGAAAAATATGGGAACGGAAAGAGATGGATGATGTAGATGATGTTTTCTCATACCTTTTAGCAAAGGAAATAGATGAAGAAAACGAAGATCCAGAACCAACATCTGTTTATGAATGTCAAAAGAGACATGACTGGATAAAATGGAAAGATGCAATCCAAGTCGAACTAGATTCACTTAACAAAAGAAATGTATTCGGACCAATTGTAATCACACCCAAAGATGTGAAACCTGTTGGATATAAATGGGTATTTGTTCGGAAACGAAATGAGAAAAACGAGATTACAAGATACAAAGCTCGCCTGGTAGCTCAAGGTTTTTCTCAAAGACCTGGAATTGATTATGAGGAAACATATTCTCCTGTTATGGACGCAATCACATTTAGATTCCTGATGAGCCTAGCGGCTAATGAAAATTTAGAAATGCGTCTTATGGATGTCGTTACGGCATATTTATATGGATCATTAGATACTGATATCTATATGAGAATCCCAGATGGATTTAAGATGTCGGAAGTGTTAAGTTCCAAACCTAAAGGGTTATGTGCAATTAAATTGCAAAGATCGTTATATGGGTTAAAACAATCTGGACGTATGTGGTATAATCGTCTCAGTGAACATTTAACAAAAGAAGGATATGTGAATGATCCTCTATGCCCATGTGTTTTCATCAAGAAAACAACATCCGGATTTGTAATAATCGCGGTGTATGTTGATGATCTTAACATTATAGGAACACAAGAAGAAATACAAAAGACATCAAATTATTTAAAAGGAGAATTTGAGATGAAAGATCTCGGGCAGACAAAATTTTGTCTTGGTTTACAAATTGAGCATTCTCAAAAGGGTATATTTGTACATCAGTCTACATATACAAAAAGAGTGCTAAAACGTTTTAACATGGATAAAGCAACTCCGCTTAGCACTCCGAGGGTTGTTAAGATCACTTAATATTGAAACTGATCCGTTTCGAGCATCTGAAGAAAATGAAGAAATACTTGGTCCTGAAGTTCCATACTTAAGTGCAATTGGAGCTCTTATGTATCTTGCAAATTGTACTCGGCCTGATATATCTTTTCTGTCAATCTTTTAGCAAGATTCAGTTCATCCCCTACACGAAGACACTGGAATGGAATTAAACATGTCTTTCGTTATCTTCAAGGGACTATTGATTTAGGTCTATTTTACCCTAAAAACTCAAAGGGTCAAATGATTGGTTTTGCAGATGCAGGTTATTTGTCAGATCCACACAAAGCTCGATCACAGACAGGATACGTCTTTACAATTGGAGGCACTGCCATATCTTGGCGTTCTCAGAAGCAAACACTTGTAGCTACTTCTTCAAATCACGCTGAGATCATTGCACTCCATGAAGCAAGTAAAGAATGTGTATGGCTAAGATCAATAAGTCGTCACATCTGTTCAAGCAGTGGGATTGACAAGAATATGGAGTCAACTGTTATATACGAAGATAATGCGGCATGCGTTGCTCAAACGAAGGAAGGATATATCAAAAGCGATAGAACCAAGCACATACCTCCGAAGTTCTTCTCTTACACTCAAGAACTGGAGAAGAATAAAGAGATTGAAGTCAGATATGTTCGATCATGCGACAATGCAGCTGACCTCTTCACAAAATCACTTCCAACCTCGGTTTTCAGGAAACATGTCCATAACATTGGAATGCGTCATCAGAAGGATCTACGACTGTTCATTCGAGGGGGAGCTTACGTGGTTGTACTCTTTTTACCTTACTATGGTTTTTCCTACAGGGTTTTTCTAGAAAGGTTTTTAACGAGGCAACAAATACGTTAAGCAAGAAATAATAGTGACACCGGTCCCCAAGGGGGAGTGTTATGAAATAGTACGAAAGCAGCAAAAGGAACAGTACGAAAGCAGCAAAAGGAACAGTATAAAGAAGCAGCTTTCGTTGATTTATATAAAAAGATGTGGGGCCCACTGTCACTATTTGCACAGTAACTCAACTTTTTATTTTCTATATATACGTTCATTGCGATTGTAACCTCACCTCATCCCTTCTCCTCTTTTCTCTGTAATAGTTCTTCTTATATAAGAGTTATCTCCTCCTTACGGGTATAAAATTTTGCCCCTATTCAAATTTCGAGATACTATAAATTTGTAAGTTATTTCATAACATAGTTAAGTTATTTAACATACCACCACCAGGTCAAAATACTCTTTTAATTATCCGACAGGTGAACAACAAAACCAACCTTCTAAACAAAGGCTGTAAAACAACAGTAGTGTCATTACAAGGTAACGTGCACCAAAAATGCGATCATAGTCTCTAATAAACGCAACTCAGTGCCTTCTATGTTTCGTTTTCTTGGAGTCCTTTCCCTTTCTCTTCCACCTCTTATCCTGATTAGATCTGCTCTTCTCTTCAATCTCCCTCACTTTACGCTTCCTGTGAATACAACACAACCAACACAAAATCACTTACAACCATTCCACCAATGTCCTAGCCGCAACATCTCTCATTCCATTAGCAAAGCCAAGTTTAAATGGATTTAACACATTGAATAGCAAACTAAACGTTCTTCAATCAACTAAGCATCCTTACACACTCTCTTAATAGAACAATGGAAGTAACTTGCCTGTACTGAGAAGCTTTAGGATCTGACACCAAGTCTTCAGCAAGAGATGTTTTTCTATTCTTCTTTGTGACTCTATCAAAGAACTCTTGTGCTGGTTCAATCACTGTACCAACCTGGTTTTCAACACAAAGAAAACAACCAGAGTTGGTGTTAAGACAAAAGACTGAAACAATTTAATCTATTTCACTGCTCAGAGACTTTACCTGGAAATACTTTTCACCTAATTTTGAAGTGGACGCAACTCTCTTATAATGTTGCTTAGGATCTATCACATTCCTCAACTGCAAAAAGAGATTACATTAGTTTTGAAAACCACAATCAGAGAACCTCAAAAAAACTCATTACCTTAAGTAACTGAAGATCCCTCTTCAACTCAGGAGTCATTGTTGGTGCAGGCATATCAAACCTATCCACAATAGCAGAACCTCTCACTAAATGTTTCATAAAAAAAAGGGTAAGCAAAGTTTTTACCAGTTAGATCCAGTGGTGTCCTTGAGTTGCTTTCTAATCATCTTGTTAACTTTCTTTGGATCATTAGGTGGAAGACAAAGCCCATCAACGAGCTCTGAGTTAGACGACCAGAGAGAACCACTCTCAGCAACTTTACTTGAAGTGGAACCAGTTTTGGACTCTAAAGCTAAACATGGAAGCTTTGGTTCCCATTTAAGACCGATCAATGGTTTAACCTCCGACATTGAATCTAAACTGCAATTGGTTGTCTGAAAAAAAAAAAAAACAGAACATCCTTATGTCATAACAATAAAGAATCACGACCCTTCGATCCAAAGCATAGAACTTTACACACGTTTAACGATTTGTATATACAATCAAACGAATAAAAGTAAAAAAAAAAAAACACAAAAACAAAGAGTTTAAATGTAATCATATGAGTATGAGAGAAGAACACGTACAAGCAGGTATACGGCGGCGGAGATGGTCGGGAGTAGTAGTTCGGAGAAGGCTACTTCGGTGGATTGAGAAAAGAGGATGGAACACGAATCAGTGAAGAAGAGTACAGAGAATCCCTTCGTTAGCTCAAAAACCACAAAGCTTCTGACGCCAATTAGGGTTTACCAAAAACGATGTTTAGTACTCTTATTGTTGGGCCAATTAGTGGGCTTAAAATCATTTTGTTTTGGGCTTTGGATGTCTGCATCAATGGAAGAATTTCTTAAAGATAAAAAATAAAAAGAAGAAAAATAGAATATATTTTTGTGTTCAAAAAAAGAAGAAGAAGAAAAATAGAAGAAAAAAAAGGAGAGAGGGGAAAGAATTATTTGAGTTCAAAAATATTGAAACACTTTTTATTGGCTAATATATGTAAGGGCATGTTTATTGCAGGGTTTTTAGGTGAGGTTCTTAACTTTTGTTAAGAGCCGGTTCTTAGCTTTTAACTAAGAAAAACTAAGAACCGGCTCTTAAATAATAGTTTTAAGAGTCGGTTCTTAGCCGTAAAGTAAAAAAAAAAAAAAACGAAAAAATGAAAAATCAAAAGTTAAGAACCCCACCTAAGAACTCCGCATTGAACATGGCCTAAGCGCATTAAAAACTTGTGTTAAAGAAATTCAGTATTTTGGAAGAAAAATACGATAGTATATTACTTAAAAAATTTCTTATCACAAATATAACACACAAGGTTTAAATAACCAAAATAGATTTTATAAAGGGGAAAATCGCATAAAAAATCATGAAGTTGGCAAAAGTTTGGACTTTAAATCTTGAAGTTCAAATGCTAACACTTTAAACAATGAAATTTCCTTCAATAACACATTAAACATCAAAACTAACTTACTTGTAGCACACGTCAAAATTGTAACCGGTTACTGTTCATTAGCAGGTAAACTCGGGTGACGTGGCGGTTTATTTTAAAAAAAAATATATTTTTAATTATTTTAATTAAAAAATAAATAAAATTAGATAAAATTCAATATAAATTTTAAAATTAATACAAATTTAGGAAAAAAAGTAAAAAAACAAAATAAAATTCAAAAATTCAAATAATAATAAAATTAGTAATAAAAATAAATTTATAAATTCAAAAAATTATAATAAGATAAATAAATTGTAAAAATTGACTAGAAATAAGAAAAATAGTAAAAATAATAGAAAAAACAAAAAAAATATAAAGTGATAAAAATTTAGAAATTAAAAATATATAAAAGAAATAAATTGTAAAAATCGATAAAAACTAAAAATTTATAAAAATTTGGAAAATAAATAAAAATTCAAAGAAATAAAAAATTGAAAAATTAAAAATAAAAAAGTACTAGAACTCAAACTTCTTTCATGTTTAGGTAGGCATATGAGTGTTCGGGTGTCGTTTTTGGATCATTCGGATCCTAGATTTGGACTCAAACAAGACACTTGAAAATGTAAAGAATCGTCAATTTTTATAAATTTCTAGTTTTTATCGATTTTTACAATTTATTTCTTTTTTATATTTTTATCATTTTCTAATTTTTTTGTTTTTTTACTAATTTTTCTTATTTCTAGTCAATTTTTACAATTTATTTTTATTTTATTATAATTTTTTGAATTTATAAATTTCTTTTTATTATTATTTAAATTTTTGAATTTTATTTTGTTTTCTTAATTTTTTTCTGAATTTGTATTAATTTTTAAAATATATATTGAATTTTATCTAATTCTATTTGTTTTTAATTAAAATAATTAAAAATGTTTTTTTTTAAAAAAAACAGCCACGTCACCCGAGTTTACCTGCTAATGAACAGTAACCGATCACAATTTTGACGTGTGCAACAAGTAAGTTAGTTTCGATGTTTAATGTGTTATTGAAACAAATTTCATTGTTTAAAGTGTTAGCATTTGAACTCCAAAGTTTAAAGTGCAAACTTTTGCCAACTTCGTAGTTTTTTATGCGATTTTCCCTTTTATAAAGAGATAACAAATATTTATATTTTTGTATTACCTTTTATTCTAGATTTATAGTTTAGATTAGAGGGTTTTCAGGAGAGAGGAATGTGGTTTATGATTATTTAAAAATATATATAATCAAAATTTAATTACTAATAAAACCAAGAAAAATAATTATATATTTTTTCAGCAGGAAAAATACTAATAAAACCAAAAATGCCTTATTCTTCAGTCAAAATAATTCATCACTCTACTCATCAGCAGGAGAGGGCCCCTTGTGTTCTCTGATTCCGTTTGCTCACTTCGAGTAAAGATTCTCCTCAAAGTTCAGAGCTTTGAAGACACTCGTTTACTTTTCATGTTAACTTCTGTGATGATCTTAGCAAGACAATATGATGTTGTGGGTTTTGTTTGGTCTTTGTTATGATTCAAGGAAGAGACAGTCTTTGTTAAACTCATCTAAGACGGTCTTTTAGTAAACCATTCTCCTTATTGTCTTAGTAAGACAATATGTTGTGGGTTTTAATTTTGACTGGTGAATTTTTCTATCAGAAGGTCTAAGTTTTTCATGTTAAAATTTGTTATGATCTAAGGAAGAGACAGTCTTTGTTACACCCATCTAGCTTTAGATCCTCTAGAATTGTACAGTTTTGAATTAAGTGAATTTGATTCTGAGTGTCTTTTAGTATTTGAAATGAGTCTCATGTTGGCTCCTTCATACACGTCTCTCTAGCTCATCAAAAGCTTTTACCTCTTTGTGAAAGTGGGCTTAAATTTCATTCCTTTAGCACTGATTCCATATCTTGTGTAATGTCTTTTCACTCTCCTGATGTAGATGTCTCCTCATCTCCATGATCATATATCTCTTAGGTTCATATGTTTCTGGATAAAGAAAAAGCACACATAGACTTGTCCTTTCGTTTCTTTCATCTTTTCATTTTATTGGTATTTGTTTGACGATTGAAGGAAAGTTCTCAGCTTCTAAGGCTAGAACAAAGAGAGAAAATGATCTAAAGCAAAAGAAATAGTTGAGAATATTCTTGACAGATTGTTTTTTTTGACTGGGTGGAAAACAGATAGAATCTGAATTTTGTGAAAAGGAATTTGATTCAATGGTGCATGTCCTCATACATAAAGTTAATATGTTCTGCATATTTAACTTGCTGAATGTGAGTCTCATACTCTCTTTGTTATTCATGCATCAAACTTTTCCTCATTGCAAACCTAGTTTTTGCCTTCTGAACTTTGCCTACTGTGTGGTGTTGTGCAAAACTGCTCTCTTTCAATGACTCTGGCTAATGATTTTGGATACTCAACTGCCATGTCTTCATCTTTTTCAGCTCTTCATGCCACTGTAGAAGACAGATACAACAAGTTTCCCAACTCTTTTTGGTGTTCATCAGGGCAGGAACTGATGAACAACCCCTTGCCTTGTCAGGTTTTCTCTGGTGGCAATTCTGGTGGGTATTTGTTCTCATCTCCCTCTGGATATTGCAATGTTTCAGCCGTCTCAGCTCATGAAAGGACTTCCCAAACCCAGCCACCTGTCTCCACCATGCCAAGTGATAGATTTGGTGATTGCCTTTTGGAAGAACAATCCTCTTCATTGATTAATCATCACCCTCAGGAGTTTTCAGATCCACTTGAAGAGTTCTTTGATTTTTCTAACCATGCTTCTGCTCCAAATCCACAAGCAGATGGTAGTGGAGTAAAGGAGGTTTCATCCGTGGAACTCCATGACTGGCAAAGATGGGCAGATCAGTTGATGTCTGTTGACAATGGTTCAGAACCGAACTGGTCTGAACTTCTTGGAGAACCAAGTCCACACAATCCAAAGCTACAGGTTTAGTTTCTCTAGCCTCATATGATCTTTGTATTGGTTCATTATGTCATCTCATCAGCGTTCACATGATTTGCAACAGATACGGACACCACCAAGGCAAGAGATAATAGCTAACCAGCAGCATCAGGTGGTTTCGTTGGAGGAGCATATCAGTGGCAAAAACTCATCAACTAGTGCAGGAACATCTAAACAACGTATGAGATGGACACCAGAACTTCATGAGGCGTTTGTTGAAGCTGTTAATCAGCTTGGTGGTAGTGAACGTGCGTTAGCTTTCTTCTTCTCTTTGTTCCTCAAAATAACTGTGAACAGTGAAACTTATTACTTTAATTTCCACCATAGGAGCCACACCTAAGGCTGTTTTAAAGCTCTTGAAGAACCCTGGCTTGACCATATATCATGTTAAAAGCCATTTGCAGGTCTGTTCTTAACCATATGTTCGTTTCCTTCTCATGCTTTTCTCTGCTAAGCTTAGCTCCTTTCTCATTTGCTACCCTCACAGAAATACAGAACAGCTAGGTATAAACCAGAGACTTCAGAAGCTACAGGTACATACTTGAGCTATAAACCACAGAGTCCTTAGAAAAGGCTATAGTCTCAAAGGCTAACATGTTACAAAGGGTGTGTATTATTGTATAACTGTGTTTCTTTCTTTCTTTCACAGGAGAACCTCAAGAGAAGAAGATCACATCCATCGAAGATATCAAATCTCTTGACATGAAAACGTAAGTTTCAGTTTTCTAATTCTGAATGTTACAGGGTTCACGACGAACTTATATGTTTGATTTTGTCACTCTTTTCTTTAACAGGAGCGTTGAGATCACACAAGCTCTAAGGTTACAAATGGAAGTTCAAAAACGTCTCCATGAGCAGCTCGAGGTAATGATCTCACTTGCGTAGCCGTTAGAAACTATCATTAGTCCTATGTATCATGTTGTTTACTTTATATGCCACAGATCCAACGGTCCCTGCAGTTACAGATTGAAAAACAAGGCCGATACTTACAGATGATGTTTGAGAAACAACAAAAGTTACAAGAGAACAATGGCTCTTCCTCGGAGCCATCAACAAAGGAAGTCGAGTTTGGTCTCGAGGCACAAGCAGTGAACCAAACTGAATCTGCTTTAGCATCAAGGAAACGGACCAGAGATTATTAGTAGATTAAAAACATGTTAAAGTTCATTTGTGGAAACCAAGAGATGCAATAACTCCAGTTTTGTTATAAGAAAAATCGTTTCGTCCTAGCTTTGTGATCTGTCTGTTTAGGAAGCAGTTGCTTGCAACACAAGTGAAGTGCTTAAGATGATTACAGATGACTCTCTTGTACATAAAAATGTTGTATTTGAAAACTAGCACTATGGACTGATTTGATAAGATGCTGTGTAGTATTATGTTTCACTTATCACCAGCTCTGCATTGTATTTTTTTTTGGTTTGTCCTATGATCCTATGTGTGTATACGATATGTAGGGTTGGATTTGAGATTGTATGTGTTCTAAACATTTTTTTTTTTAAATTATATTTTTTTCCGTAATTTGGAATCTATTTCTATGTAAAAAACTTCAATTATATTTTTTCCGTAATTTGGAATCTATTTCTATGTAAAAAACTTCAAAAAAATATGAATGCCGAGA
Organism: Moricandia arvensis; assembly: GCA_905132765.1. Lineage (NCBI taxonomy): Eukaryota > Viridiplantae > Streptophyta > Magnoliopsida > Brassicales > Brassicaceae > Moricandia > Moricandia arvensis. The sequence goes on along the minus strand of CAJHQP010001936.1, from coordinate 31,702 downwards.
TCAATGTTTCATCTGATTGTGCGCAGATTCAGCTTTGACGATATGCTTAGGTAAGCTACCACACCTTTGCCCAAATATTCATGCCTTATTGGTTATAAAGATTATGGTATTGGTATATAGATTAATTCTTGATTGATTTTTGTAGAAATTAGACATACAAGATGTGTAACAACACCTTTCGTTGGCGTGATTGACTTTATGTGCACCAACAAAAGAAAGAACACATGCTTATCATAAACTTTGCCATATTAAATTTTAGTTTTATTATAACTTTCTGACGATTAGTGAAGCAATTAACTACCCACGATTCCTCCAGTTGTTGAAAAAGTAGAAAATGATTTGAATATGAAGTTTAGTATTAAACACGAGATTAGTACTTAACTTTTTATTCAAGTCAGAAGAATCTTAGGTAATTAATTGTGTCACTAAACGTCAAATGAATTATGATAAAACAAAAAAATATATTAGTATAAAAAGAAGACATGCTTATCTACACGATTGGTGAAGCAATTAGCTATGAATAATTCCTTTGGTGGTTAGGAAGATAAAATTGACTGGATTATAAAGTTTAGTAGTATAAAATATGGGAACTGGTATAAAACATGTGTGTTTATACTAAATTTAAAATTAAGGTCAAGTCAAGAAACTTATACTAGAACAAATTGTTTTAGAAAATCAATTTTAAACAGTGTGATGATGTGTTTCTGAATACTGTTAACTACCTTTAATAACACACAACCTGGCTCACATCAAACGTTCACATGTCACTATAGCATGTCCTAATAAACCACATTTTTGGGTTAGACTTTTTAAAAAAAAAATTCCATGAAAATGTCATGATCTATAAATATTATCTTCCTTGGTGTATATTCTTGGCTTGTAGTGAGTGGTTTTGTGTTATGATTCTATGCCTCATTTTCAGACCAGCTTACAAAAGACATTTGGTTATTTCTTTCTTTATAATCCAAGTGTCACTTTTCTTTTTCATCTTTTATCAAACTACAAATATCCGAATCGACTCAAAATGCAAAAACACTCAAGAGAATTCTACATCTATATATCAAAATATCCAAAAATTCGTAGTACCTAAAAACTTACCCCTAAAAAGGACATGCTTATCTATATGATTTTTGAAGCAATTAATTAAGAACAATTTCTCTGGTGGTTGGGAAAATAAAAAGTGACTTAATTATAAAGTTTAGTAATATAAAATACAGGAATTAGTATAAAACAAAATTTTAAATCAATGGTAAGTCAAAGAAACTTATACTAAAACAAGTTGTTTTAGAAAATTAACTTTAAACATTGGGATGATGTGTTTCTGAATACTGTTATTACTTTAAAAACACAACCTGGCTCACATCAAACATTCACATGCCACTACCATGTCCTAAGAAACCGCAGTTTTTTTTTTAAATTTTCCATGAAAATGCCATGATCTATAAATATTATCCTCCTTAGTGTATATTCTTGGCTTGTACTGAGTGGTTTTGTGTTATGATTCTCTGCCTCATTTTCAGACCAGCTGGTACAAAAGACATTCTGTTCTTTCTTTCTTCATAATCCAAGTGTCTTTTGTATTCATAATTCATATCGAAATTCAGATTTTTTTTCCATTATCTTTTTTTCTTACAATATTGAGTTTCAACAATTTAAATTGTTTTAGAAGATAATTGAGTTTAGATACTATCAACAGTTATGTTCTTCTCTCCTTTAATATCTCCATAATTGTTGTAACAAATCCGTTTAATGTGTTTATTAATTTCGTTTTTCTCATCTCTCTTCTTCATTTCTTCATTTTCTGATTAAGTAACATTCAGTTTGTACTTATTCAGCTCATTTAAGAGGTTGACTTTGTATTTCTAGATGTTCATATTTTTATTTTTTTGTCATTTGGTTTGATCAGTTTCATTGAGAATTCTATTTGAATTTTTGTAGTTTTTTCTGTTGCAGGGAGATAGCAAATGGACCACTTGATGAAGGAGGAAAGAAACACATTCTGATCAAAGCATCTTGATCCATTTTTTCCCCACACAATATACATTTTTAAAAATAAACAAAAAGTTAGAGATATATCTTGTGATTTATGGTTGATAGTTGACAAGTGTGGCTATAAAACAAAGTAGTTTCCTGAGAAACTTATAGGTAGGAAGAAAGTAAGATTTTCTTGGAAAAAAAAAGATTTCAGTTACAAAGAGAAGAAGTAAAAGACAAGAGAGAAAGAACAACAAGTGGGTTTGGTTCTTGGTTAGGAAAAATCAGTGGAAGCAAAAGGTATAAGCATGAAGTCATTAGAGAGACTGGTTTCAGATAAAGCATCAAAGCTTGGAAACTCATTTCCATGTCAAATCTGTGTTATTGGGTTTCTCTGTGGAATCTGTCTCACATCACTCTTCTTAGCTGCTCTCACTTCCATTGGCACCTTTGAGCTCACTGCCTTCTCCTTCTCCTCTGTTTTTCCTCCTTGCAATTCTACTACTCAAGTCACCGGTAAGCTTCAAAAAACTTTGGTAGCTACTTGTGAGTGTTTTCATGCAATGATATATTGTTGTTAGCTGCAGATATGGATGCAGTCATAGACAGTAAAATCAAATGGGAGAACAAGGCTGAGACAGAAGAAGACAACGATGATCAGGTGAAGCTTTTGGTCTCTGCTTGGGACAACTTATTACTAAACAATGAAGACTACTTCAAGAAACAAGGGATCAACAAGTCTGATGTCCCAAACGCTCCACATTTGGAGAACTGTGAGGAGAGGACACGAGCTAGAGAGCGTTTGGACACACCAATAAAGAATCAGACATTTCCTTCTTGGGTATGCTTTCTTCTTCCACTTCTTGGCCATCATCAAGAAACTACTATGATGAATGATTGATCACCAAGAACCTTGTTGCAGATCAATGGAGGAGATGAAGAGAACTATCCGTTAACAAGGAGAGTCCAAAGAGAGTTATGGTATCATCAGCATCCTCTGGACTGTGAAGACAAGAGTCTCAAGTTCCTTGTAGCTGATTGGGAAACGCTTCCTGGTTTTGGAATAGGAGCTCAGATCGCTGGAATGACTGGTCTTCTCGCAATAGCTATAAACGAGAACCGAGTTCTTGTTACAAATTACTATAACCGAGCTGATCATGATGGTTGCAAAGGTATGTGCTAACATGTTAAAGATAACACCTAAGCTTGCGGGTTCGGGTAGTTCGGTTCAACCTAAATCTTACCGAATTAACCCAAAATAAAGTTTAGTTCGGTATTTGGTTAGTTTGGTTTTTGAAAACCTACCAAAGTTTTTATTTCAGTTATAGTTTGGTTTACTTTTTAAAAATTTAGGATACTTTCGATTAAATTCGGTTACTTAGGTATTTTGATTAGTTCAATGCAAAATTTGATTAGTTTGGTTCGGTTTTTTGGTATGGTTCGGTTATATATATTTTTGTTTCTAAAGTGAACCAATGTAACCGATTGCCGACCCGAACCAAAACCATACTTTTTAAGAAAACCTACCAAATCGAACCGAGTTACTAACCGAACTAACTGGAAATTTCGGTTCGGTTGGACGGTTTCGGTTCAAAATCTTCTTGATTCATCTCCTGTTTGGTTGCAGGTTCTTCACGAGGAAGCTGGTCATGCTATTTTCTACCGGAAACATCTAAAGAGTGTAGAAAACGTGCGTTGGAAGTAATGAAGAAGAGAGAAGCGTGGGAGAGTGGGATTGTTACAGTGAAACAAAACTACAGCAGCAAGGAGATTTGGTCAGGGCGTATACCAAAGCTATGGGGTCAGCCTTGGAGTTACATGAAGCCTACTACAGAGATCAACGGGACTTTGATCTCAACTCACAGGAAAATGGATAGGAGATGGTGGAGAGCACAGGCGGTGAGATACTTGATGAGGTTTCAAACTGAATACACTTGTGGTTTGATGAACGCTGCTAGACATTCAGCGTTTGGAAAAGAAGCTGCTGAGATTGTTCTCTCTGCAGGAGACTGGAGAAGGAACAAGAAGAAGGAGGTTAGGTCAGAGATTGAAGCAGACGTGTGGTCGAGTCACAAACCGTGGGTTCCAAGGCCAATACTGAGTGTGCATGTGAGAATGGGAGACAAAGCTTGTGAGATGAGAGTTGCTGCTTTAGAGGAGTATATGCGTTTAGCTGAACGGATCAGAGATAGGTTTCCAGAGCTCAACAGGATTTGGTTATCTACAGAGATGAAGGAGGTTGTGGAGAGAAGTAAAGACTATACTCACTGGAGATTCTATTACACGGAAGTGGAGAGACAGGTTGGTAATACATCCATGGCTGACTATGAAGGTAGCCTGGGGAGAGAGATGAGCACTAACTATCCTCTTGTTAACTTCTTGATGGCATCAGAAGCTGACTTCTTCGTTGGAGCATTAGGCTCCACTTGGTGTTTCCTCATTGATGGTATGAGGAATACCGGTGGTAAGGTCATGTCCGGTTATCTCAGTGTCAATAAAGACCGGTTCTGGTAACTTCACCTGTTCCACTATGTACATAACTGATACCAGCTTTAAGACTCCTCTACTCCTTGTTTCTTCATCTGTTTGTACAAAGAGTTTTAGTTTACAAACAATTCAGAAGAACCGATTCTAATGTGGCTTTAACATGTGAAGTGAAAACTGAAACAGAACAAAATGGCTGTTCCTTATAGCAAAACATGTTCCCATAAGAATTTTCACAAACAAGATTGCATACTACAAACAATAACACAAACCAACCTCTTCTCATCTAAGTTTTACACCCTGTTTCTTCAGGATGTGCAGTTATGCATCAGGTTCTTGATTGGAACGGGAACTTGAGGAGCCAGGTTTTGGAGCACCGTGTTTCCTGTTCTTCCTGATTCTAGCTTTCTTAGCTTTCATTCTGCGTTTCTTCTCAGCTGAGTCTACCCATGTGTAATCTGACGGTATGAGGAAAGGGTCGACTTCATCGTCCCTGTACCGGTTACTGTCGCAGTCACTTGACTGGCCACCACCGCGAGTACCTTTCATCCATGACACCCATGAAGAATTATCGGAGGACTTTGCATCATGAAAAACGGGACTAGAAGGAGGCGTTGAGAATTCTTCAGATGGTTGGAGCTCTTCAAATTTAGTAAAGGTGACAAGAACACGGACTGTTGGAATAATGGGGATTGCAATCTGCACAATGAGCAGACAAGAACGGTAAGAAACATAAGATTGGCTTGAAAGGGAATCCATAAACTGGGGGAAAGATTTTTACCTTAACAGGGAATGTTCCTGTTGGAAGTTTTGTGGTAAGAAGCTCTCTGAGCCTCCTCACGGCTTTGACCTTATTGGCTAATATGTCAAGAAGAGGAAGAAGCTCTTCTGTCTTAAGAGGGAAGTCTGGTGTTAACCATAACACTGGTCTTAACCCTTTCTTGTACTCGCTTTCACTCTTTTTCTTCTTGGCACTGCCTTTGTCCTTTGTGTTATTGTCAGATCTCTGGCTTTTCCCTTTCTCTTTCTGGTTTCCCTCTTCTGGTACCAACTTGGAGCCTTTCTTAAGCTTTGTTGTTGTGTCTTCAGTACCATCATAACCAGGTTTTGAGCCTTTCTTATTCCAACCAAACCAGCCTTTCTTCTCCTTGAGAGAAGCACCATTCACTTCTCCTCCTAAACCACTTTCCTGGTGATGATCATTAACGTCATTCTCTTCATCTTCAACACCACCATCAGAGTTCCCCATCTGAAGAGCAGAATCCAATTGCTTTCTTTCCTCAGAGGTCAACACATCCTCAAAACCATCATTCTCTGCACCATTCGCCGCCATTCTGTCTTCATCAACAGCAAAGAGCTCCTCATCACTCATAGCACCTGGAACACTTCTTGATTTCACACTCACCATCACATGCATCATGTCATACACTTTAGCTTTCCAACTCCCAACAGTTTCCGTCCTCTCTTGCCGTCTCCAATTAGATTGAGGAACTAACTCAGCCTGAGTGACATCAATGCCAGGCCTATACATGTTAGTCTGAGACATTTGTTTCACTTCATTAGCAACTTCAGTCTCTGTCGGCTGTGCACCTGCCCCTTCCAAAGCATTTGTCACTTCTTTCTCCTTGTGAGAAAGAACAATCAATGAACCAGGAGGTACTGACACCTTCCCATCATCAGAACTGTAACCATCTCCTAGAAAAAGAAACGTCTGGTCTGATCTTTGGATCCGGAAACCATCAAAGCCTGCAAGAGTCATATCAGCACGAAGATTCGAACCACGCTTCCATATCCTGTAAGTATCCGAAGGAGCAATACGACTAACAAAAGGAATCACAGAGCTCTCAAAATGAAACGTTATCTCCATGTAAAAGTCACGTATACGTGACGCCGAAGCAGTTATCCTTGGAAGCCTCCTACACCATTTAGCCCAAGCAAGAGGCTGGTAATGCCTTGCAATGATCATAGCAATAGCCTCCTCTCTAGTGCACACAGCTTCCTGTAAAGCACTCCAGCCATTCTCGTTCTGCAAACTCCAATCTGCTCCAGCAGACATCAAGATCTCAGCAGAGACTGGATCACGGAGACGAACAGCGAGATGAAGAGGGGTTTCACGGCCAGGGACATCTCGTCGATCAATGACTGCAGTTACAGCATCAGCACGTGACTCAGCTTCTAAAGACTCTGCCTCGTTGGTAACCTCACCAGCCTTGGCTAAAGTGGGAAGGTCCATCACTATTCGTCTAAGAGCAGCATGGTCATGAAGCACAACAGCTAAATGGGCAGGACTATGTGTATATTTTGAGTAATCTTCCATAGGTTTCACTGCTTTAGAGGTTTGGTACACTTTGTTCTCATCTATTCTCCTTCAAGTACATGTAAAGTTTTGACCTTTATCTTCTTCAACCCACAGATTCCCTCCACACTAAGCAACCTAAAGAACCCATCAGTATAATTGCAAGATCAAATTGAAAGTTTACAACTTTTAGCGGAAACAAATCTCCAAAATGCAACACAAATACATAACCTAACTGTTCCAGTGTTTGATTCTCTTATAGCAAAAAAGGTTATGTCTTTATGAGAGATTCAAAGAGAAGCAAACATGTCTCTACTTTCCCTTGTCCTTGTAAAACATTAACATGAAGAGGAAAGGTTACAAGAAGAGCACCTGAGGAGAGAAGGCTCCAGGAATCCAGAGCCAGAGGGAAGAGAATGTGAACGGTTGATAATGATCTAGCGACCTTATAAGCTTTACTCAGATCTCTCTGTCTCTCTCTGGAACTTTGGTTGATACCATTTGGTTTATGCTTTACGGTTCTGTCAACTGTGGAGGGGAAGGACTGCTGATTACCCTCGGAGTTTGAGTTTATTTACGACTTTACCATCTGAGTTTAGCTTTACGTCTCTCTCTCTCTTTACATTTACAGGGTGGCTAAGTTCAGCTTTATATGGTTCCATAATAGCTTAAACCCATCACTCTCTTTTAGTAAATCTGAAAATGATAAGGACTGTTATTGCTGATTAAATGCAAACAGTTACAGATCTCAAGAGACAAAGATAGGTTGTACGGTTTTGGACCGGCTCTCTCTCTCTAGAGAATTAGGACAAAAGATCCTTGTGGTTCCCTTCCTTGTCTTGTGAAATGAAAATCAGAATTTTGTTGGTTGGGTGTGTGTGTGTTACAACTTTTAACCAAATATTGAGCACATGTGATACACTATAAAACAACTAAAACCTGAAACTACTTTCTTGGATTCCTCTCTAAAGACACAACCAACCAACAAAGAAAAAAACAAAAAGATGAAACATGGCATTATTGGTCTCCAAAACTTGAAAATGATGAAGTTAACACATTCACAAAGTATAGACAAACCCAGCATATAGAAACATCAGCACAGTGATAATGCAATACAAGTCATGAGCTAGAGGATTATTAAAAAAAAAAAAAAGATAGATAACTCTGTATAGTTTAGCTGTATGGTTTCAAGTTTCAGCATAGTAAGCTTTTGAAGATTTTTCCCACTGAGGCAGTGACTTTGTGTATTCTTCTGTTCTGCATTACTTAACCAATATGATGAAATCACAACATTAAACTTCTAAGTTTTGTATTTATAAATCCATGGAAGCTTACCTTTTGTGAACTCAGAAGGGAGCCTCCAGTGACTCATCCCAAACCTCAGCACTTCCATTGGAAGCATCATCTTCTTCCATCGAAAGCCTTATGTACTCTCTATGTGCAAAACGATCCCACTCTGTCAATGTTGGGTTCTCACGCTCCTGGTTCCATTTCACCATTTTTGTTATAAGAGCCGCCCGGGTCAAGCAAGCAGCAATCATAAATATCAGACAAGAATGTACCTGACGAATGAGGAATGGATCCCGTGTTTCAAATGCCATAAACTTGTTAAGATTAAACAGGATGTTGAAGACGTTTCCAGAGAGTTTTGAGCCCTTTAGGCCATGCAGCGTTATATGGCTCTCGTTCTGTGGAAGGAAACACGAAACAGTCAAGCATAAGAATATAATAACCACAGTATCATGAGACATGTTGTTCAACCTCTGGTCCGATCATATCAATCATCTGGCATAAGATATCCTCAAAAAGAACAGCCTCTTGCGCCATACACTCCATTCGACGCAACTGCTCCTCATAAAAGAATTGCATCTCATTTCGCGTAAGAATCCCATTCCCATCCAAGTCTATGCACTTAAACCTGGTCCAATATATACTTGTGTCAGGTAAAGACACTCAAAATACTATAACAGTGAATCCTTATGGTAGAGTTTACCAATATTCAAGGCTAGGCTCTGACGATTTATCTTCTTCTGCAAGTATGAAATAGACAAAATCCTCATACCCCATTTTCCCTTCAACTTTGCAAGTGAACTTCCTAGCAACCTGAGTAGAAACCAATTCATTATCCGTAGAGAGAACTAATAACTTAGAACAAGAAGAACAGAAGTGTTGAAAGGGAAGCATATACAAATAACATCTTCACGAATTCTAAAGGATCAAGATCTTTTAGACAAAACCTGGGAGAATATTCTGTCGACAATCCGGAAAGTAAGAGCATGGTTTCCATATCTCATAAGGTTTTCTTTGTCAATCAGGAAATCATGATCTGTATCCAGCTCCCAGAACTTGCAGTATATGACATAGAAATGCTCATATGAGAAGTACCTAATTGCCAAAGTTAGTAGAAAAGTGTTAAATGTCAAAATGAAGTGAAACAAAACCATATCTACAATAATGGAACGAACTCTGTTTTTCTCAAGCACCTCAATACTTTGTTGATGTCTTCTTCTTGGTCAGCATGAATCATTGCATCAATTAAGTTTCCCCTTCTAAGCTCCCTAAATGTAAGTCGACCATTTCCAGATCTATTTATGTAGTAAAATATTCTGTAGGTGACAGTTTCAGCTGCCCCCATCAAAATACAAAAACACCATAACTGAAGCAATACTAAGAAGGAAAAGAAAACATGAAATAAAAGTAGGATACTGACTAAAATGTATACTAAGTTGAGACCTAACCATATCTTTCTTGGAACTCAGGTGTGGTTTGCAGGAACTCTAGCCCAGGATGTGTTGCCAATAGTTCTTTAAGTAGTGGTTTAAAATCATCCTGCCCGGCAAAAGAAAGGTTAAGAGCTGAAAATGCAAACTTATGAGAATTGGCAAATTAACTCGCTAATATGCCCTTGAAAAAAACTACCTTAACAATGTAATTCTGGTTTTGCTGCTTTAGTATCTTAAAGATTTGTGTTGTTGTATCCATTATCAACATGTTCCCGTTAACCCAATAATCAATAAATGCTTCTCTGCATAACCAAACATTAAATGATTGTTATACTCGGTTGTTTCAATACCATGATCATCAAACTCATGACAGAGTGGCTATAAAATGAGCCAGGAGGATTCAAGTAAACCATAGAAGCACATACCTAGTAACAAAACATGTATTGTTGACATCGATCTTCCTGAAAAGTGAAGTGGAGAAGAAAGATGGGAGCTTGCAGATTTCTCTGGTGACTAACTTGAACTCTGAGTATGAAAAAAGTATTTAGCGTATATAAGTCAGCCCCATGTAACTGTAACCTTTCAGCATTATCAATGTTTAAGAAATCGCTAGAAGATAGTTAGGCGCTTTATATGGGATTATTGATTAGGTTAGAACACTGAATATTATTACTAAATATTATGATGATGACATAGAGTTACCTTGTATCTGCAAACCATCAATGTGACCATAGAAAAAGTGGTTGATTCTAAACATACATTGCTCTTTCATCTCACTTGGTGGTGGGCGACCATTTTGAAAATAAAACTGCAGTCATGTTTCTACTTGCATAAGTTTATACAAAACAACAAGAAATAAAACACTAATCAAAATTCTTTTGAGGAAGAAGTGTCAAAAACCTGAGGCATCAGCTCTTTAGCAGGCTCTATGGTTGGTTTAAGAGAAGAAGAACCTAAGTTAGAAGAGCCAGCTCTTTGCCTGGTCATACGAGGTGAACCACAGCTCCTCGGTGAAAGAGGAGGACCACTTCCCGCAGGAAACATGGATGGTATAGAATTGCTTGTAACAGAACTTGAACCAGTTACAACATTCAAAGAAGATCCAGCCAAGGCATCATGAAGCAATGCTGCAATCTAAAGAACAAAAAAAAAGGAGCAAAAAACACAAAAAGTTTTAGACTTTGAGATTCAAGTGGATATCTTTTTCACAATTGCTAATGAAAAGAATCGAACTTTACATAAAATCTTTCAACAAATCATCAATTAGCAAGGCATAGTTAAGGCAGAACAGAGTTGAGAAACATGAAGTGGTAATGTCTGTAATGATGCAATCTAAGAAAGAAAAAAAAAAGAGCAAAACAAACAAAGTTTTAGACTTTGAGACTCAAGTGGATGTCTTTTTCACAATGGGTAACGAAAAGAATGAACTTTACATAAAATCTTTCAACAAATCATCATTTAGCAAGGCGCGGTTAAGGCAGAACAGAGTTGAGAGAGACAAGAAGTGGTAATGCACCTGACGATGAGCTTGGGGAAGAGAGAGCCACTGGTCGAAGAGGGTTTGTGTGAATCCGGGTTTAGAGGTCAGGACGAAAGAAGACATCTCTTGTAGCTGAAGCAAATCAGCATCAATGCAAGACATGTCTGCTCCGGGAACAATCGCATCCACCACCGTACTCATTTGATTTTTCAATCGAGCTGCAGATCTTCAAGTGATCGAGGAATGCAACAGAAAAGGTATTACCTTTTTTTCTTTTTCTTTCCTTGTTGGCCTTGTGGAAAGAGAGCGATCCCCAAAATAGAAATAAAATAATGTTTTCGTTGACTTTTAAATTTTTTTTTTTTTTTGATCCAAACTTTTAAATTAAAATAATACTAGATGGGATCTATCCAGTTAGTGTAGTAAACGACCGATGTAAGGATCGGCCTAAGATTTTGAAAGTCATAGGAAATGTAATAAAGATTTTAACACATTTTTAAAAAATTAATTTGGGGATTAACAAAAATTTTTTATGAATTTATGTCTATGTAATTTTTAAAAAAAAGTTTGAAGATATAATGTCAATATTTCATTCGGTTTTATCCATAATCGACTTTGGACATCATTTTAGTTCATTATGTTACAAATGCAAGTAAATATCAAATCATATGAAGTCAACTATAGTTTTGGTAATTAAGTAACAAAAATTAATTGTTTGAAATATTTTTCATAGTTTGTAGTACCATAACTATTTATCATTAAAAACAAGTAATAAAAACTTTGATTTTTTTTTGTCTTTCTCATATTGTTATTAATTCAAACATTCATGAATAATAAATCATTTTGTACAACAACAATACTTGGAAGTAGGGGGGATTCCAAAACCAATACAAGAACCATCTTTGTATGCCTTATTCAAACAAATCGTTTTGCACTCTTTGTCCCCAAGTTTATCACTGCAAGGATTGAAGCACAGTGTACTCGAGGGTTCATCCACTGCAAATTTACCTATTTGAAAGAACGAAAACAATTCCTTGCTAGTCATATTAACACAACAAATAAAAACCCTTTAACAAAGAAAACAACAAATACAATTATTTATGATATATTTCATACCCATTTTTTTTTACAATCAAACATTCAGAAAGCTTTTATGAAAACAAGGATTTGTTCTATAATTTGGAGGGTAATTTTAATAAAAATACTGATATTCATATCATAGTAAAAAAAATATATTCACAATAATGTAAAATACTTGCAAATATGTATAAATACCGGAGGCAATATCAATTGTTTGGCAATGAATGGAAGAAACCACCATGAGAACGGTGAGGGTGAATGCAATCAACATTGTTGAGAAATTCATCTTCATATAATTGTATTTTCTAACACGGCTTAACTGATTCTTGTTATGTTATTTTCTTTTCTGCTAATTAATTCGCAAGAATGTACTAGTCTATTTATAAATGCACCAAATTGTTTTTGGTCATCATTCATGTTTATAACCATTAATTTTGTATCTACTCGTTCAATAGATAAAAGATACGGTCAATTGACCACAAATCGGCGAAAAAAAAAGCGAAATCCAAACTTCAAGCTTTTGATTCTCGACGACCTATTCTTACCGGAGTCGTCGCCGGTGCCGTCTGGTATCTTACAAGACGGCCCTCTCTCCTTCTACGGTTGCTTGTTCCATCTCTTCCTCCTCCATGGACGATGAGAGAGATGAATCGAAGAGCACTAGATCTGGTTCAAAGTCCTCCGACGTGGTCACCGGTGTCGAATCCGACCTGGAACATGCTTCTTCTCCGGATCCTCGATGGCCTTATCTTGGACGATGGTCAGCCCCAAAACCTGTCTCTCCAACGCTAACGCTTTCAAAGGTGAAAGAATCAGAAGTTGATGCTCCCTCTCTAACCATTGCTCCTCCTACTGCGACCACAGACCCACCTGCATCTGCAACAAACGACCCTCGTCCTTCTGAAACCACAGACTCTCCTCCTGATTCCATAACTAACGACCTTCTGCCTGTCTCTGCGCCTCTTACTGATGAACTCATTGTTGCTAATGAAGAAGTAATACCACTGGTATCTACTGGTCTTGATGAATCAAAAAAATCCAACCTCAATGAGGAACCCATAAAAGAAACGATCTTTGTTCATTCCATGGGAGCTTGGTCGAAACCACTTCGTTTCTCGCCTCCATCTACCCCTCCTGAACCTGCTACTCCAAAGCTCGGTGTCTCAGACTTGGCAAAAAGCCAAATAGCTTCCTTCTGGCCTTCAATTAGTGAATCAACCATTGGTCACCAGCATAAGAAGAAGCAAATGATATATCCTCCAATAGAGAAAATGCCTCCTCCGGCTCTCAAGGACGACGGCAGTCTTCGCTTTCCATGGGCTGCTCGCATGAATCAATCTTCGAGAAACCTTTTTCGTGCTACTGAACCTACGTATCGACTTGATGGAACTCCTCAGGTGACAATTCCTTCTAAAGTTCTTAGACTAGGTCCTGAGATTAAGGAAGAATACGTTATAGGACAATTCCATAGGTGCTCTAACCCACCTGGGGGTCTTATTCATGCTGTCTTGAATAGATTATGGGGACGGGAATGTAAGATATCATGTCGAAAGTTGGGAGAGTCGTCGTTCTTGTTCCATATTCCTCATGAAAATACTCGCAATTGGGTTGTACAACGGGGTGTGTGGCATGTGGATGACTGTCTCCTTTTTGTGGCTCCTTGGAGTCCCGTAAACTCTCTTAAAATCCCTGAGATTTCTTCATTACCGGTGTGGGTAACACTTAAGAATATTCCGGACTCATGCTTCTCAAGATTAGGTATCAGCCACATAGCATCAGGTTTGGGAGAGCCAATGCTTACGCATAGGCCTCGTTTAGATCCAACAAATATGGGGGAAGCAAAAATTTTAGTTGAGGTTGAGTTAGATAAACCGTTCCCAAAGCTAATTGCGCTTGATGACAAACAAGGCAATATCTACTTGGTCGATGTGGAGTATTCTTGGATTCCTAGCGCCTGTGAAAGATGTGGAGCACTTGGCCATAAAGAAAAGAGGTGTTTACTTCCTCGTAAGTCACTTGGAACTGCTGCTGATACAAAAGAAACTCATGATACCAATGAAGAGATCCCAATAGTGGATATAGTCCCATTGTTGCAAAACAACCCTAGTACGGATGTCAGCCACTTGGAACTAAACTCACCCTCAACTCCTGCCCACCAAGCACATGAGACTCCAAAAAACTCTAATGTTCCTGCTCATTCCAAGGATGCAACTTCTGGTCCGTTCACACATTCGCATGAGGTACATTCTACCTTTTGCTTACAGATTGATAACACTTTACCTATGTTAGCAGCCACAATCGCTGCGCCCTCTCAGTCACAAATTATGGAAGAAATTCCATCACAAGTTAACATTTTGGAAGCCTCTCATGCTTCTGAAAATGAGCAACCAATTGGTCCTCGCTCGCCTCTCACTCATAACCATCATCATTTCCACATGGAACCGGAGGTTCCTCTCGATGGAAAAGAGACTGGTTTAGATGTGGTTGGAGGAACTTCTAGTTATAACTTAACTAGAGGAGGAAGACCAATAAAACCAACACAAAAGATTCAAGATATGGAATGGACGAAAGTTAGTGGTCGAGGTAAAAAAGGTCGACGTGGCCGAGGGAACCTTTTCCACTAATTTTTGTCTTTCTGTTCTTTCTTATTAAGATTCATATGTGGATCATTCACTAGGGTTGTCCTGTAACCATTTTCTTGTTGCAAACTTTCTCAGACTTATGAGTGAAAACTATACTTGTATTACCTATGCATTTTAATATGAAAGCCTCTTACAAAAAAAAAAAAAAAAAATTGACCACAAATTTTCAAAGATATAATTATTGATTATGAATCTTATATTAGAAATGTTTCCCTTTTGGAACATTGACAAACAAGTCAGGTTACTGTTGTGTTTAGTCACAGAAAATTTTATTAAAAAAAACTAAATTTTTGTGGAATTAGATATATCAAATTTATTTCATATATATCATATAGTAACATGTTTCATCTTAGTTGTCGTTTTGGAGTTTGTGCACATGAATTAAAAAAATATTTAATTTTGAATATTTTTAAAATAGAAACACAATTACATATATACCTAATCACATTTTAACTAATTAAAAATAGAATAACAGATAAAACTAATAAATTAGATAAATCTTTCGAATAGATTTTTTTGAAGTTTTTGTCACAAATATAGATTTTAAGAAAAATGACCAAAATAAACTTTTTTGTTTTGAATTTTTTTTTAATATTTTTTGAATTTTAATCATCATTTCCAAAACTACACCTCGTGACTCTAGAATCTAAATCAAGATTAGTTAAATCAAATGATATAAATGTATATTTACACCGTTTAATAAACAAAAAAAATTAAAATTTTTAAATCTAGTTTGATCATTATTTCTAATAAATTTTGCGTTAAAATTGTAAAACGGTATTTATTTTGGAACAAAAAAATTTTTAACTAAATTGAACGAAGATAGTACATCTGAAGAGATTCCAAAAGTAACCAACACTTAGCTGCTGAATCATTTATCATCCATATTCAGCAATAATTTCAATCAGACCAAATCACAGAGACAACCAGGGTTCAACCAAATTGTCACATATACAATAATATATAACTCAAAACATTAAGTGGATCTAGAGATTGGTAGCAGAATATACCGGTGTGGATTCAAGCAACTCCGCAAATTTCCTGAGTATATCTTTTAATGCATCCATAAACTCATCTTCTGTGGATGCATCAGAGGTTTCTTTATCTCTCTTATTCAACTGAGATTGTATTGTCCCGTAGAGAAGAGCAACTGATTCGTTCTCTGAAGATACCGGAGGCAATCCCAACTCTTCTCCGTTCTTCATTATCAAGGTCTTTATAAGATCTGCTCGTCCTTGTTTGTGTTTCCCGTTCGACTCTTCAAGAACTGTTTTCTCTACGAGAGACTTGAGTGTCTTCTCGTCTGCCAGAATCTGAGAAAATAATTTGATGGAGCTGGTCAAAGATGACCATGCTATGTTATAAGCAAAGGAGAGTGTGGGGGCTAACCTTACGAAGCCTTGACCCATTGAAGATCTCGACGTTCTGGACAATGGTTATTGGTTTCTCATGAAGGGCGTCTGATATTTCTTGTAGAATTGGCTGTAGTAGCTCTGCGAACTGTGCTTGTCCTAGCTCTTCGTCGCCATCAGCATCGTGCTTCTTAATGATGTCATCCAAGATGGGAAATTCTGTTCCACACAAAATTTACTGAGTTAAAAGCATGCTAAAGATGGTAACTGTAAAAGGCAAAAGAAAGAGGAAGAAAGAAGAAACCTGAGAGTGGAGGGACACCCATGTCAACGCCCATTAGTGAAAGAGCTTTTGGTATCTGGCACTTGGGAAGCTTTCCTTTATCTTCTTCATCCAAATCAGTGAAGAGATTCTCTGCCAACATTGCAAAATCATCCTCATCCTCCAAAATCAGCTTCAACGTACTCCCATCCAAAATTGAAACCACAACTGGAGTATCTGTAAGAAAACATCACACTACAATCAGAACTGACACCACGACTAGAGCATCTGTAAGAAAACACACACTACAATCCGAACTGAGATTTAAAACTGGAGTATCTGAAAGAACACATCACTCTACAATCAGAACTGAAACCACTACTGGAGTATTGGTGAGAAAACATCACTCTAAAGTCAGAACTGAGGTCACAAGTGGAGTATCTGTAAGAACATATCACTCTACTGTCCGAACTGAGACCACAATTGCAGTATCTGTAAGAAAATATCACTCCACAATAAGAACTGAGATCACAAGTGGAGTATCTTACATAAAACATCACTCTACAATCAAAACTGAGATCACAACGGGAGTATCTGTAAGAAAAATGTTCAAGAAATCGCTTTGCTGACTTTAAGCGCTTTATATGAGATAATTGATTAAGCGGACACCTGACCGATTTTTTTTTTGAGGCAAAATCGTTTCGCTTAGATCCGATTTTCCAACTAGACCAGTTTTTAGAACAGTGAAGACATCAATCTACAATCAGAACTGAGATCACAACTGGAGTATCTGTATAATCAGAACTGAGACCAAGCATCTGCTTCAATCAATCTATAAACAAAGCCTACTCTCCTTTTAACAACAAACGTAAGGATATACTCCATGATCTAACATCAATCAACGCACACAACAGGTATCCCACATGATCCTTTCCTACGTAAATCTATTTTAATCAGATACTCTTTGTGGAGTGAATCCAATCCCTAATACACAATATCGTGAAAGAGAAGGGACGATCCGGTACCCTACCTGTAAGAGCATCGGCAACGGCGGAGACGAACACTCCGAGTTTCTCACTCGCTTGTTCTCGACTAAACTCAGCACGTCGGAAACTGACGTCATCTCCTTCCGAAACTCGGGAGATCGCAGCTTCTTTGATGTGTGGCGGCAGTGAGAGCCCCGAGAGAGATTCAGAGACCTTTGATTCGGAGATTTCGAGGAGATGAGCTCCGGTGACGCCGTGTTCGAGCTCCGGAAGGTTGAGATCGATGGATCTGAGGACCGCGCCGTCGAAGATCGTTAATCCTGCGTTCGACATTGCTCTCCAGATCACCTGTGAGACTTCAGAGGTTAGGTGACGGTGAAAAACCGTTTTAAATATTTTTTTGTTGTTCTTTAAGTCAACGGAAACGGTGACTCGCTGTTCTTAACTTTATAGATAAGGCCCGATATTAGGAAAATATTACGTTTATTGCCATTACGGGCCCTGCTATAATGGGCTGCTACCACAACTCTTATGTGAAAGACGAAGAGCATGTTTCTCAACCAACATCTTTTTAGTATTTTAAAATTATTGACCAAAATCTCAAATATTACATTTTATGAAAAACTATTATTTTCTTTTTTCATTTTTTTTGAAAAATCTTTAAAATAGACTTTTAAAAAACATTGTCACAAAAATAATTTTTTTTAAAAAAGAATGACTAAAATAATTTTTTTTTATTTTAAAAAATTTTAATATTTTTTTAATTTTTAGTTGTAAACCTCACTTCGAAAACTTCACCTCATAACTCTAAACTCTGAATCTATGTTAATTAACTCAACGGGTATAAATGTATATTTACATCTTTTACTAAATTTATTTTGATCATTTTACTCTTTGAATGCTATTTTTAAAAAAAAAAACTTTTTAAATCTATTTTCATCATTATTTTTTATGAAAAAAAATATTTTATTTTACTAACTATAATTTCTGTTAAATTCTCCAATGATGCTCTAAATTCTCTACATTTGTCTTGAAATAAAACAAAATAAGATATTCTAATTCTTTTTTTCTGTTCAATAATTTTTCTCATTTAAAATTTTATATTTTCTCTTAAAAGGAGTTTTGAGTTTTAATATGATGTTAAATTTTGTAACATCTATTATTAGAATAAAAATAATTATAAGTGGTAATGTGTAAAAAAGTTAGAATCTATTTTTTATTCTAATTTATTTTAGATGGGAATCTGAATACCTGGATTGGATAAGGGGTTAAAAAAATTTAATGATCGATGTAAGATGAAAATTGGGCCGAACCATTTGTACTAGTAACTAATGGCGACATCTGTTGCGACTCTATCTTCTCCCCCACCAGTTTCTCTGCCTCTCTCTTCATCTCGCTCTTCCTTCTACTCCAACTGCTTCACAGTAACAACCCGACCAAACAACACCCGTTCTCTGGTGGCCAGAATCCGACCCGAACCGAGGAGAAAGGCACTCACTTTTAATGCCCTGTTTGGTCTCGGTGTCCCTGAGCTTGCCGTGATTGCTGGCGTCGCTGCGCTGCTTTTTGGGCCCAAGAAGCTTCCTGAGATTGGTAAAAGTATTGGCAAGACCGTCAAGAGCTTTCAACAGGTTTTTGTTCATTAGAAAAAAAAAACTGATAGAATTTTGGAATCTGAACATTTTCAGTTTTAGCTTCTGATGTGTCTTCTTCATTTGAATCAAAGGAGATTGTTAGACTCGAGTTTGTTATGGACTCCAACTTAAAACCTATAACTAGATTGGTCCTAACACTTTATATATTACTTTAATTACTTTAATGTCCCACTGAATTCCGATATATTATTCCTAATAGAGATGATATGCAAATTCATGTGAAAAGCTTGTGGATTGTAGTTGCCATACAATTAAACTAAAAGTAAAACAATTTATGTATATTTTTCTTAAACAATATAGGGGTGGAATGGTTTATATCAGTGTTCAAAAAATCGGTCTAGTTTAAGTGCGATTTTACGACTAGGCGGACGCCTATATGCCACATAGACCGATTTTTAAAACACTTTATATGTATTAGCTAGTAGCAACTTCAATTTTTGATGTCAAGCTAATGTTTCATCTGGCTATGCATTGGTCTGACTAAACAAGGAAGATGAGGAATGTGTTCTTAAGAATTTTATGCTTCAAGTGCTTAGTTATTGTCTTGATCTATGAGCCAACAATTATCAATCACAAGGGCTGCTGGGTTATTATTGGAGTGATATTAGCTTTATGTTTTCTACAGCTAATTGTTATGGCTAGTGCTTCTACTTGTATGTTTTGTGTTCCTTTAGCTTTTGTCTTGCATTGATGAAGAACTTGTGGATGCAGGCTGCAAAAGAGTTTGAGTCTGAGCTTAAGACTGAACCTGAAGATTCTGTTGCTGACTCATCTCCCGTAGCAATGAGCAACAAGACAGAGGAAAAAACTGAGGTTTCTTCAAGCTCAAAGGACAATGTATGAAGATGATGATGAATGAGACTTTAGGCTTTGTTTTGTTTTCGTGTATCTACAAGGGTTTGTGAAATGAGTTTAGATCAAATACTCTTGTTGAAGTAAGCAGAGGAAGTATTGGCTCCATGGTGTCTGAATCTATCAAACTCTTCTTCTTAAGAAGACAGAAAAACTTGCAAAAGAGTACAGAGAACTCTGCAATAAACCAACATGCTAGAATTGAGACAAAAAGAAAACTCATGACACTCTAAGATCCTGT
Organism: Moricandia arvensis; assembly: GCA_905132765.1. Taxonomy (NCBI): domain Eukaryota; kingdom Viridiplantae; phylum Streptophyta; class Magnoliopsida; order Brassicales; family Brassicaceae; genus Moricandia; species Moricandia arvensis. Next base: position 11,675 of record CAJHQP010001936.1, on the reverse strand, counting down.
CCTTACAATTCTAATCTGTAGCACTGAGTTAGCTTTTGTCTCTTTATCCTCTCTAGCGTACCAAGAGTCTTGGCTGCACCGTTTTCACCCGGTCCTCATCTTCTTTGCTGTCTTCCTCTCTCTTTCTAGCAAATCCGCCCAAACACAGCAGCAGAGACTTCTTTCTGATGATCTCTGCTTTGTCTTCTCCATCAGCCTCATCATCATCACTATCTTCCTCTCTTCTGGAAGCTCATCATCACTCAAGCCTGACGAAAGGAGGGCACATGATGAAAGTTCTTCCGCTCGTGTTTCTATGATACTGGAGCTTTTGTGTTGATGTTGAACTGAATTTGTGGGTTGAATGTGAGTTTTGATCTTAATTAGTGCGCAATAGAAACTTAAAAACCAATTTTTGTTACTTATATAGACATGAGTTTATATTAAAAGTTCGTATGAATACAGTTCGTGAATAAGAAAGGGCTTCCTCTCTTCATCTTGTTCCCTTTTCACAAGTATGTAGAGAGAGCCATAAACTTTTACTCTCTCTATCGTTTTCATTTTTTCACCCAAAACTTTTCCATATTACGGTCAAGTGACCACATATTTGCCTATCGCTTCATATGTTTCACCTCTTTGTTTATATATTGTCTACCAAATGTAACGACGTGCGTGCATGGGCCAGTGATCATGCATGTGAACATAGAGACTCTCTCACTCTTGTTTCTTAACAAGTTTTCAAGGCCCATATAGTTCCTCTAGTTAAAGTAGATCGTGAGAGAGATGCATCATATACTTTTTTTTTTTTTTTTTTGCTAAGAATGTTAATTTTCATAAATGAAAGGAGGTTAAACTACAACAGAGAGTAACCTTTATAAAGAGGCTCTGGCAAAAAGAAAATAAAAAACAGAGCATCAATCTACTAAAAAGACTAAAGTCATCACCAAGAACATACTCTTGGGGAGACAGCGAAAAACAAAAGGATGGGTCATATGAGCCAAAGGGGCATGAGAGAGTTGAAGTTCTTCCGCTTTCTCATTGCATAGATGGTACTTTTGATGTGTCTGTCCATCTCTTTGAAGACAACCAAAGGTGGAACCAAAATTTGATTGTGAAGTATGTTATTTCTCTGCTGCCAGACTGTGTAAACCAGAGCTTGAACAACCATCATTCTAAGATTTGAAGGTGAATTAGTCGATGAAGAGGATGTCCAGAGCATAAGGTCAGACCAATTTGAAAAAACAGGGATCCTATCTCTGATTCTTCTTGTTATTTCGGACCATAGGACCAAAGCATATGAGCAAGAGAGCATCAAGTGTTCTCTTGTTTCATCCTGAGAGGAGCAGATGCAGCATGTTGTTTGGACCTGCAAACCCCAAGATGCATCATATACTTGGAGTTTGGAAGCGAGATGATCCGTTTTTCTCTCGTACTCGGTCAACGAACAAACCGGCTACGAACACTCTTCAGCTCTCTTACAATCATCTCGAAGCGCTATTTACAATGATTGCACGTACCAAGAAAAAGAAAGTTTAGTTAAATATAAAGAGATTGAGATAAAATGGCGATGGAAGTAGCAACTCCGATTCATGCACCGGTTACACCTCCCGCAAGCAACCTCATCATATCAGCAACAACGGCCGTGGAAACTCCGAAGAAGAACAGGATCCAAGTTTCTAACACCAAGAAACCCTTGTTCTTCTACGTTAACCTTGCCAAGGTAGTGCAAAAAATATCAGTTAATTTATCACAATAACGGTTTCTTGGTTCCCAAGCAACCATATTATGTATATGAATCTAGTGACTGTATGATTTTTAACTTCTAGACCTATTTTAAAAAAGTTGTTTCTCTTATACTCGATTTGCCGACTAGACAGACGTCTATACTAATTGTTAGAACACTGCTGATCATGATTTCATTTTTTTGTTTATTGTTTGATGCAGAGATACATTCAACAACACAACGAGGTTGAGCTTTCTGCACTTGGAATGGGTAGGTTTCAACATGGCCGGATCTAAAATTTAGAAGACTATACGTATTTTTAATTTAGTCTTAAAAAATTTAGAGGTCAAGACGAATGTTTCATATAGCTGTGTTCAGAATCGACATTAGGTTTCAATTACAATCATTCAATCTTTAATCTTCCTTTGTTTCTATGAGATTAAAATACTATTTGAGTATGTGCAGCGATCACAACAGTGGTTACTATCTCAGAAATTTTGAAGAACAATGGATTAGCAACAGAGAAGAGTAACCATTTCTCTTTGATCTTCATTAACCTTGTTTCTTCCCTCTCTTTTTTGGTTTCTTACAATTTTCATTTGTGTGAAACAAAACAAACAAACAGAAGTTCTCACATCAACAGTGGGAATGAAAGACGAGATCAAAGGGAAGATAGTTCAAAAGACAAAGGCTAGTTTTATACTTTCTCAAATTTCTAAGCTAAGATTCTAAGAATATTTTGTCTGTTTCAATCTTTTGTGTCTGACATATACAGATTGAGATTGTGTTGGAGAAATCAGACAAATTTGATTCTCTGGTGACTCCGGCGCCGGAGGAGGAGGCAGTGGCGAATATGGGGGAGAAACCAATAGAAGCTGAAGCTCATGAAGGCAAGAAGGAGTGATCATCTAAATAAATATCGAGGATTAGTATCATTTTCTTTATAATTATCACTTGCAAAATGTTTGTGCGACGACACATAACAAAGAATGCTTCATTACTAACTCAAAAAGTGAAATTTATGGAAAGGCAATGACATGTTATGTTGATCTTGATCATATACATATTTGCAAACTGAATTTGGCCTTAGTTGAATATTTTTGTACTCCTAAATATATATTTTTTAGTTCAGAGGATGTCCATCGGTCTTAATTTTGATGATTAAAAAAATATTAAAACAAACTAGTCGTGGACCGTCACGTGTTAGTGGAATCCACAAAACAGTTCAAGAAACAGTTTTTAATTAGAAATTTTTAATTACTGATTTTAAGAAAAGTTAGGATCCACCACTATTTCTTAGACCATGTTTATCAGCGTCTCTTAGAATGATGTTCTTAACTTAATTTGACTCTTTTTTTTTTTTTAAATTTTTTTTTTGTTAAGAGACAGCTCTTAAGACTTTTATTTAAGAGACGTCTCTTAGGTTTTCTTAGTTAAAAGTTAAGAAACGTATTTTAGAAAAGTTAAGAACATCTGCTAACAGACCCCCAATAAATCTGCCCTTATTAAGAACCCCTTCCCCCCCCCCCAACAGTTCAAGAAACAGTTTTTAATTAAAAATTTTTAATTACTGATTTTAAGAAAAGTTAGGATCCACCACTATTTCTTATTAAGAACCCGTAAGAACCCCTTCCCCCCAATGGACATGGTCTCATAGCTTCCATCCAGACATTAGCTCTTCGTAATGTGGTCAAAGAAACTAAAAGTCTAGAGATGGGGAGCAGATGTGACGTTTCATTGGAAGAGGGACAAAAGCTTCTCTCCCAAACCAAACATGACATGTGAATTTTATGTCGGTTTATCTTTCTTTTGCATCGGATTCAGTCACATGCACCCTCTATCATAACCTCAAAAAAAAAATTTACATAACCTCAAATTTCTTAAACAAGATAAGAGTTTTCTAATTATTCTTGTCAATAATTAGGCATGATCATCAAGAATGCTGAATATCTAGTTTATTTTACGATGACAAAACAAGATAGAAATAGTCTATTTTCTAGTTTTTGTTTGTTATAAGTTTCAAAGCATAGAAATTGTATTTGCAGAACGTTTTGTTTTGCAACCAAACTAGTTACTATAATTATCCAAAGAAATTGGGTTTTGAGACTTTGTAGGATTAAAATTAGAAAATTGATTGCTTTTAACAATGCAACTTAATAATGAAAAAGTTGTATGTCACTATTTAATAGGTAAATGCTTCTGATATAGATGAATTCAAATTGTTATTAACTTCATGACAAACAAGTAAAAAAAATTGATGGACTGATATAAGAAGTATTAACTTTTTTTTATAAAAAAGGTACAAGAAGTATTAACTTCTCAGGTCAATAACTAAAAACAAAACAAAAAATAAAAAATAATAGAGGGAATAAAACTATATTTGATGTAATTTGAGTCCCTCATGCATGATACCAACATCGATTGTAATATAGGAAATTTATCACCACGATTAGAAATGGCGAGTATTAGAAGAAAGGGTGACAAGAATTGAGACTTTCATCAATGAAGGGAATAAAATTATTTTTGATGCCACTCACTAATCATTAATGCCTTCAGACCCACCCACATGTTCCCTCTCGATGTAATTCCAATCAGTTTGGTTGGACAAAACACAAACACAAAGCGATATCAGTGTTAAATGGCAAACAACTAACCACTATTCTCAAATCATTGTTCCCACAACCTTTTTTTTTTATCTAACTATAGTGTTCGGCGACCGAAGTCAACGGACTAATCTGTGAACCTTAGCAATGTCAATATTTATAAAATTTCTGATGCCAACAAAAATTGAACTGCTGTTCATCATATTGAGTTATCATTCAAATGTCACTAGCCCAACCTCATTGGTTTGTTCCCACTACTACCATTACCAATATTACTTTTTCTTAAACCATAATTCCAATCAGTTTGGTTGAATAGAACACAAAATGAAAATGAGACTATATGCATGAGACTCGGAGTACGTGTTAGGTCAAACAGGGATGAAAATGAGAGCGAACATCTTTTTTGATAAGTGAGAGAGAGATCATCTTCCTAACCAACCACCATTTATATTCTTCATATGCCTTTTATAGGTCCCATTCTCGGAACTTATTTTTCTAACTTCTTCCATTTTACAAGGGCAATTCTAAATAAATGTAAAAATGATAACAAATTCAGGGTTTTCATATCATACTTTATTTTTTAATCCAACATTTGCAATAATTCAAAATTATGTTTGGTAACTTGAGATATTTCGGATTAATCGAAAAGTACAAACTAATTTTCAAATAAGTGGTATGGTCTACTAATAAACTTTTATTTTGAATATTTAAATGAGGCTAAAGCATAATTTTATATCTGCGTAGATACACATGTTTATTGTCGTCGAGTTGAGTTGTTTTGAACCCTACTTTTCCATGTATTTAAATTATATTCACTTGTGAAGCACGAAGATACTGAGAAAAAAAGTTGTATCGCATAATTTCATCAAATATATTTAATCTTCCTGTAAACTAAATTTCTATCTACTATATTCTGTATTAAAAGTTTTGGGGTTTAGTTTTATGTTTTTATCTATTGTATCAAACTAATATATTGCACATATCGATTCTTTTTTTGTCAAAGACACCGCATGCAAGTATTCGGACTTGGGAGTAGCGCATAGGATAAGTTTAATTTTATTATTTTGTATAACATTTTTAAGAATTTTAGAGTATCATTATCCCTACCTTTTAGTTGGGTTCTTAAGGGGTATGGTCCACCAAAAACTAAAAACCCACATCTTCCCTTTCTTGTGTAAGAGGTAACTCTTAGAGTTTTTTCAGACTCCACTGATATGTGGCGGCCCGCAAGTGGTTCTTTTTTTAAGAAAAAAAAATCAGACCAAAAAGAAAAAAAAAACTAAGAACCCTTTAAGAGTTCTTTCTTAGGGATAATGATGCTCTAGAGCATCCGCAATTAGAGGTCATTAGTGCGGAGTCCTTAGGAAAAAATAATTAAATAATTGGTGGACTCCATGAATAATTAAGGATTCGATCTTTAAAACCCTTCTCTAAGAACCGATCCTTAGGGAGTCCTTACACTGTTTGCGGGTCTCGCCAACACATAGTGATCCACGATTAGTTAATTTTTTTTTTCTTTTATAATCTGAAAAAAAATAGCTAAGAACTCTCCGGAGTTTTTCATTGTTACGGATGCTGTAAGATCAACTTATAAAGAGGAGTAATGTCGCAAAAAACAAAGAAAAAGAAGACTCTTGTCAACCACCTTATTATTGCAAATTTTAAGAGACGGACTGGACATGACTTTCAGAGATCATGTGAGCTCTTGGGACCCAAGTCCTTAACTATTGATCCTCCATTTCTCACACAAATTTTCTTTTGTATTTTAACCTTTTGACAACCAGTACTACGTTTAATTATCTGTCATAGTCTCATAGGAATTCGAATAATATTTAAATCCAATATTGTGTGACTGAAATTGCAAGATGTTCTTAATTTATTTTGTTACGAATAGTAGTGCTTCTTTTACCGGTCAAACCATAGTGTTTGACATATGAGACGTCTTGTGAGAGTAAAAAAAAGTTGATCAAGGCGATCCATATTATACGTTGGATAAATTGTTTTTTTCTTACTGGAAACAGAGACAAATTATTGGTAGGTGGAAACCAAATGTTTTATTTTCATAACATAATTTGAGATATTAGTGTACAAAAAGAAAGAGATATTAGTTTTCGATATATAGCACGTTTGCATATATAGCCTGTCAGATATAGAATCCAACATTGGTAAAGGCATATCTAAATACTATACAACGTTAACTTGGTTTATGAAAAAAGAAAAGGAAAAGTAGGTTTGAATTGTTCTTGTTTTCATTATTAGAAACTGCAACCCAATGGTACTGTCACTTGCTTTTAAGTCTTTTTCATTATTATTTTTAAACATACACTTAGCAAAGCTTGCCAAAATTTTAGACGAGAAAGACATATATTATACGTGGACATCACATTTATTTGAGTCTTTCTCATATAGGATTTTATTTTCTGTCGATTAAAAGATTTGTTCAATTCACCCATCGCCCTGGCCCCTGGTATTAATATTATATAATGGCAGAAGAAATCTATTTTGGTTGAGTAAGGTATATTGGATACAAATACATCACATTTTTGGTGTTAGAGTAATCTTAATGGTAGTCTCTCATGTAGAATACTTTAACATTTTTGGTGTTAGAGTAATCTTAATTTTTGGAGTATATTAAGTTAAAATATGAAAAACCTTAAACAACACTTGTTGAAAACCAAGTCGAATATCAATATAACGTCATACATCTGCACGACTGACAAGTAGTGTCATTTGGATAGAAGCTGTCTTTATAAGACCGACGCACATATTCTTCTACAACGTGATTCCACCTTACACGTTCAACGTTCATTTATTTTTAGTGGTAAATTATGGTAGAGACATGTACCTAACCACGAAATATCTCTCAGCTCAATAACTTACTAGTTTCATTACTTACCTTATTCTCCAATATTTTGGTTATTTATCGGTTCATATATAGCAAAAAAAAATAAAAAAATCAGGTAAGTGTTAAAGCACGTTTTATTCATGTTGGTCGGTGTGGCCGGTGGAGTTGTTACGGCTTGGCCGGTGATAATTAAGAAATGCATCACGTAAGCCTCCATAATCATTGGTGTTCACATGCATTACTTCATCTATAAATAGCATGCAATGGTGAAGCTTTAGGATCATCCCAAAAGAAAAATTACAGAGAAAGAGTGAGGAAGAAGAATAACGTGAGAGAGAGAGTGAGTGGGAAGAAAAAAAAAAAAAATTTTCTTTTCATTTCGGGTATATTTCCTTACGGGTATTTGGGATCGGGTTGAGAGAAAATTATTTAGAGAGTTTGGATATTTTTCTCCTTTTATAACGAGAGAATTATTATTGTTTTCTCCGTTATAATAGAGAGGTTGTAACTCCTATTATTTTCCTCGGAATAAATTCTTCTACCTTGTCCGTGGTTTTTCCCCTTTGGGGTTTTCCACGTTAAATCCGGTGTTCCATTTATTGCACTATTTCTCAAATTATTAGCTGCGACCCTGCTCTATCCAGTCCGATTTCTACAACAAGTGGTATCAGAGCATAGGTTCTGGAAGAAGCAATGGCGGCAAAATTTGAGATCGAAAAATTCAACGGCAGCAATTTTGCGCTGTGGAAGTTGAAGATGAAGGCTATTTTGAGGAAAGATAGCTGCTTAGCGGCCATTAGTGAAAGGCCGGCTACATACACGGATGATGATAAGTGGAACGAGATGGACGGGAATGCTATTGCAAATCTTCACCTTGCACTTACAGATGGAGTGTTGTCAAGCATTGAGGAGAAGAAAACTGCAAAGGAGATATGGGATCACCTTGCAAAATTGTACGAGGCCAAGTCGCTGCACAACAAAATTTTCCTTAAGAGGAAGCTTTATACTCTACGGATGGCGGAATCTACTTCAGTGACGGAGCACATCAACACCTTGAATACTTTATTTTCTCAACTCACTTCGTTGAGCTATAAAGTAGAATCACAGGAGCGTGCTGAGCTTCTACTTCAAAGTCTACCAGATTCATATGATCAACTCATCATCAACTTAACAAATAATGTCTCCACCGACAGTCTAGTCTTTGACGATGTTGCAGCTGCGGTTCTGGAAGAAGAAAGTCGGCGCAAAAGTAAGGAAGACAGACGAGAAACTCCACAAGTGGAGGCATTGACGGTGATGAGAGGAAGATCAATGGAGCATGGCTCAAGTGGGAGTCACAAACATGGTAGATCAAAGTCAAGAAGTAAGAAGATTTATAAATGCTACCACTGTGGCAAGAAGGGTCACTTGAAGAAGGATTGTTGGGAATTAAAGAATTCCAACCCTCAAGGAAATGTTGCAAACACTTCAGATAATGGAGTAGCCTTGTGTTGTGAAGCAGCAATTTCAAGCGAAAACAGGAGAAGGTTCGCTGATATATGGTTGTTCGACTCAGGAGCTACATATCACATGACCTCTAGAAGAGATTGGTTCCATCAATATGAACCTATCTGTGGAGGATCTGTGTACAGTTGCAATGATCATGAACTTAAGATTGTTGGCACTGGATCCATTCAACTGAAGATGTATGATGGTACAATTCGTACTATTCATGAGGTGCGGCACGTGGAAGGGCTGAAGAAGAATTTATTATCTATGGGGCAACTCGATGAACTCGGTTGCAAAGTTGAAGTCGAGAATGGAACTCTAAAAGTAATTAGAGGATCAATTGTGCTTATGAAAGGAGAGAAGATAGCTGCGAAGTTATACATGTTAAAAGGAGAAACTCTGTCAGAATCAGAAGCATCTGTTGCTTCAAGCTGTTCCAGTGAGAAGGCTACAACGGTGTGGCATCAGAAACTTGGGCATATGTCTGAACAAGGCATGAAAATTCTTGCAGAGAAGAAGTTACTTCCGGGTCTCACAAAGGTATCACTACCTTTTTGTGAGCATTGTATTACAAGCAAGCAGCATCGGTTGAAGTTTAGCACATCGAGTTCTAGAAGTAAAACTGTTCTAGAATTGGTTCACTCTGATGTGTGGCAAGCACCAGTTACATCACTAGGAGGAGCAAAGTACTTTGTGTCCTTCATCGATGACTACTCTAGGAGATGTTGGGTGTATCCTATCAAGAGTAAGGCGGATGTGTTTTCAGTCTTCAAAGTTTTCAAAGCAGGGGTGTAACTTGAATCTGAAAAGAAGATCAAGTGTTTGAGGTCAGATAATGGAGGTGAATACACTAGTGATGCATTTATCAAATTCTGTAAAGCAGAGGGCATCAAAAGGCAGTTCACTACATCATACACTCCTCAACAAAATGGAGTGGCAGAGCGGATGAACAGGACTCTGTTAGAAAGAACAAGAGCAATGTTGGGAGCTGCAAGCTTAGAGAAGAAGTTTTGGGCAGAAGCAGTCAACACCGCCTGTTATGTGATAAATCGATCGCCATCAACTGCAATTGAGTTGAAGACACCGATGGAGATGTGGACAAGTAAGCCAGTAGACTATTCAGACCTCCATATATTTGGGAGCCCAGTGTACGTGATGTACAATAACCAAGAAACTACAAAACTAGATCCAAAATCTAGAAGGTGCTTGTTCTTGGGATATGCTGATGGAGTGAAGGGGTATCGCCTGTGGGATCCCACTGCCCACAAGGTTATAATCAGCAGGGATGTTATCTTCACAGAAGATAAAAAGATCGAAGAAGAAAATAGCAGTTCAAAAGAAAGGTCAGAGATCGTAGCAGTACGGGTGGAAAAAGAGAATTCTTCTGAAGCAACACCAGAACACGAGGAAGAAGAACTTGCTGAGTCTGAAGAAGAACTTGGTAAAGGAAAGCGTGTAAGGACTACACCAGCCTGGCACAAAGATTATGATATGAGCTGCAATGTTGCATACTGTCTTTTAACTGAGGACGGGGAGCCATCAAATCTTCAAGAAGCAATGAGCAGTCCAGATGTATCTCAGTGGATGGAAGCAATGCAAGAAGAAATTGAAGCTTTACATAAGAATAAAACTTGGGAGCTTGTATCATTACCACCAGGAAGAAAAACCATTGGAAACAAATGGGTATATAAGATCAAGCGAAATGGTGATGACCAAGTGGAGCGGTATCGTGCTAGATTGGTGGTGAAAGGATATGCTCAGAAAGAAGGCATCGACTTTAATGAAATCTTTTCACCTGTGGTTCGGCTCACAACAGTTCGGATGCTGTTGGCAATGTGTGCTACATTTGACTTACATCTAGAGCAGTTAGATGTGAAAACAGCTTTTCTTCATGGCGATCTTGAGGAAGAAATTTATATGCTCCAACCAGAAGGTTTTGAAGAAAAAGAAAAGGAGAACTTGGTTTGCAGGTTAAACAAATCTCTGTACGGTCTAAAGCAGGCGCCAAGATGTTGGTACAAGAGATTTGATTCCTTCATTATGAGCCTTGGATACAGCAGACTCCATGCAGACCCTTGCGCATATTTCAAGAGGTTTGGTGAAGGAGAGTTCATTACATTGCTGCTGTATGTAGACGACATGTTGATAGCAGGCCCCAACAATGATCGTATCAATGAATTGAAGGCTCAGTTGGCTAGGGAGTTTGAGATGAAGGACTTGGGACCAGCAAACAAGATTCTAGGGATGCAAATTCACCGAGACAGAAATAATAGGAAGATTTGGCTGTCACAGAAGAATTATTTGAAGAAAATCTTGCGGAGGTTCAACATGCAAGATTGTAAGCCAATCTCTACCCCACTTCCTATTAATTTCAAGTTATCCTCCGAGATGAGTCCTAGCAGTGAAGAAGAAAGGATGGAAATGTCTCGAGTACCGTATGCATCAGCAGTGGGGAGCTTAATGTTCGCAATGATTTGTACACGACCAGACATTGCACAAGCAGTGGGAGTAGTAAGTCGGTACATGGCGAATCCTGGCAAGGAGCATTGGAATGCCGTAAAAAGGATTTTACGGTACATTAAAGGAACCTCAGATGTTGCATTATGTTATGGAGGATCAGACTTTGTTGTCAGAGGCTATGTTGATTCAGATTATGCTGGCGATCTAGATAGAAGCAAATCCACAACTGGTTATGTGTTTGCACTCGCTAGCGGAGCTGTAAGTTGGGTTTCAAAACTACAATCAATTGTAGCGACATCAACAACTGAAGCAGAATATATAGCAGCTACACAAGCTAGTAAAGAGGCAATGTGGTTGAAGATGGTGATGGAGGAACTCGGGCACAAACAAGAGACCCTTTCTCTTTTTTGTGATAGTCAGAGTGCCGTGCATCTTGCAAGGAATCCAGCCTTTCATTCAAAAACCAAGCACATACGAGTCCAGTATCATTTTGTTCGTGAGAAAGTGGAAGAGGGAACGGTGGATATGCAGAAGATTCATACGAAAGAAAACGTAGCAGATTTTCTGACGAAAGCAG